>JAGGAQ010000024.1:0-96838 GCA_017657225.1 Termitomyces sp. T69sscA
CTCCACCTTGCGCACAAGCAAACAAGATCGAACTGTTACGTCCAGATTGGAACATAGGCTGACCCCAATCTAGAAGGCGCCGAGATAGCGTGTGGTGCCTACTGCTGACCGCCTTGCTATAAGCCATTATCCACACACGTTCGATCTCCTCTCGCCAGTTTTTCAAATTAGCGATACCATCATCGAACAGACTTTTTGAGGAGGAGATCGTCATGAGATTTCTTATTAGCCTACCACATGTGCTCTGCTCGAGATCTTGCTCTGTAGCAGATCGTGCCGGAAATTCGGACAATTGAGACAAGGAATACGTGGCCACCGAGAGAAAAAGATTGCTATGTTCAGGACTTGAAACTACACCATAAAATTTGTCCCGGAAGTCTTCCTTTGAGTTCCACTCCTCCAGCAGGGCACAAACTGCTTCAACAACAATATTTTTAACCGATTTGTTCGACGAGTGATTGAATACCCAATCCATCGGATCACATGCACGGCTGGCAGCCGCAGTATCCCAGGAAGGATAATAGATGGGGAACAATTGACTTTGTTCCGCTATTTTTAATGATATATTCGGGATATTTGGCCACATCTCGGAATTATGCATCCTGTTGAAGTTATTTCGAAGCTTGAAGTAGGCGTATCTTGCAGCGCGAAAGGCAAACACTAGAGGCTTAGTGAGAGAGAACATGAAGGGAAGGCGATAGGGACAAGCGATGTCAAAAGCTGGAAGCATGGAGGTCCCAAAGTAGAAGACAAACGTAAGAGCGGTGATAGCAGAAACAACACCGCATATTGGAGACGAAAGTTGGGAGACATACAGGGCAAGTCCAATGAAGAAGATGGCAACTGAGCTATGAAGGATTAAAGGAAGGCTTCCAATAACTTCACTCAGTTTCCATCTCACGAGGCCTTTAAATCGGAAGTGGCGAGTTAGAGCCCGAGTTTGAGCACTTCCAGGGACAACAACAGTATAAGCCTGTTGAATCATGTTAGATGACCGTAGCAGCGATAGTAAGGAACTTACATACTTGAATCCATTGTTTGGCGAGGACGGTCAAAAGAGCAGTAGATAACGACAGTGCCAGACTGGTGAAAAATAATCCGTTGACCCATAGATCAGTCGAAGAGTGTGTTCGGCTTCCCGGAACAAGGACTGCCTCGGGAATAGTGTCGACGCTGATTCCATTTCCAGCGGCCCTCATGAGTTGATTGTTCTCGTAAAGCAGGGAGGCCATAATCTGTCCATTGTCCGGTTGGAGCGATTGAGACGTTTGGGCAACAAAGGTCGTGACCACTGCTGAGAAGAGGGCGGCCTGGTTTTAGTAATCATGTATTAGAACGTAAGAATTGATTAACCTGCAATAACGCACAAAAACGAGTAGACCATCAATGTTGTTTCGAAAACCTTGAACCATGTCCGCATCATAGTTTTCCGCTTCATCAAGGTAGACATTCCAGACGCGAGCGTTTTCCGTAGCTTCATCTCCCAGGTTGTCCCGCTGGTACTTCTTGTTATAGTCGTAATTACGACAACCTGAAAGGGAATGTAAGTACCGAGTCTCCCGATAGAAGATGTGCAAGACCAAAGTTATAAGTGCTAGAAGTCGGGGGGCTTGTTGTATCCAGGAGGCCTGGCATCTCTGAGATGAAAGACAGCGGAAAGATGGACGCAACATGGCTTCTTTGTGCGACCTTGATACTCCTCCAGACGCGAACAACCGTTTGGATTGTAAATAAGATCAGCAATGATGTCGGGATACTTGACTGCGGACTGATATTGTGATGTAAAGGAATAAACGGTTTCACAATGCATACCGCTGGCTGAGAAGGAGCAGTCACAAGCAGTACAATAGTATGAGAATGCGACTAATTTGCATATCTATATACGTCCCGATAATATTGCGAGCACAGAGAACAGTCTGATTGTATGAAGATAATGACCATAATAACCGGCGACCACGGAGTCTCGATTTAAGCTTTGATAACCAAGAATCAAGAGATTCGTTGGGCGCGCACAAGGGTCAGTGACGGCTTATCTAAGCGTCAACTTAGGTCTCCGTCGCAATCTGCCGTGGTTAGAGCGCGGCGGACGTGATCGCACTCTCAAATTTCGCTGTTCCTACATGTCTGCCAATCACTGCGTGCTGCGAGATGTGACTGCTGCCCCTAGTTCCAAATTTACATGATCAACAGAGCTTGTTCAGCAGCATTCATGACTGATACGGTGATTCCCCTCGCTCACTGGACTTTCAATATATATATATATATTACCATCTTGCCCACTGTTCTGTAATTGTCGATGTGTTTGACATGTTGGTGTCTGTATCGCGGTTGTTACAATCCACGCTCAAGGTAATTCACTGACCTTGTTCCATTCCAGTTTCTGGCCAGTGCGGAAAGCAAGCTTTCCATTTCTATAATTGGGCCAACACTGCAACCCATTTCCCAGGGTCGGGAAACAAGAGCGTGAGGAAGGCAAGCGGATAGAAAGCTTTGCGCGAAATCCAACACACACCGAGATTGGAACTTTTGCTTGGATTACTTGGTCTACGTGCGCCAACAATCACCAACTCCTGCGCCTCAGATCGGATCAGGTTCCAGGATGTACTCGTCGACAGTTGTTGCAATCCCCCAAGTCAACTCACATTGCAGGATACTTCAGCCTCCCTACTAGGCGCAGGTTACTTGGCTGTCTTGCTCTTTGTGTACTCAGGCGCCGTGGTTTGTTGCAGTCTAAGAACTTTGGATCCATCGCTAACTTTAAAACAGGATCACAAACCACTGGCACGACCACGTAGAGTTTCCAAATTCGGGACAATCTTCGCGCAGCAAGGACCCTGGATCCTGCAATTGAGCCAGTGCATACATACTCCACGCATCACAGTTCGTATCAAAGCGAACTTGAAGAAGAATTCGCAATTCTGGATCTTCGCCCATTATCATTCGAAGTCACTCTCCTTCCGCCTTGCGATATCCTCAGACGCACGAATGACGCAGCGTCTCCTGACATCTTGACACGTCAGTTGAAACCCTCATCAGGAGCTTAAATGGATCCTAGATGCTGTGTCCGGTGAATTTTCCGGTACATGAGATTACTGAGATCATTTCGGGGTGCAATGCTAGTAACCTTTTCCCGTTTTAACTCATCGTTCAAAGCTTGAAGCTTGAATGGACTACGCTAGGCAAAAACACCCGACCTTTCTCGTTTACTCTGGACGTGAAATTCCCCAGCCTATGTTAACCTTTTCTAGACATCTTTGTTTAAACTCCCGAGCCTGTCTTACCGCCTAGCGCTTAATCATATGCGTCCAACACGATAAAAGCGATCATGGTCATAGCATTGGTCAGAAACTTGGGATGGAACAAGGCTTGGCTGGAGAAGGAGAGCTATCCCTGCGTATTGGATGTACTGGAGGGCGGTGCCCGCTGTTAAGGAGGTGGGTTTGACTGAATCTCAACGTGGCTTTTCCAACAATACGACACAAATACAGTACCTTAATTGTATCTGTCATCCGGCTATCCAAACAATCTCTACACGGACTGCTGTGGGTCATGTGAGAATAGTACGGAGACTTTCAGTGCCTTTGGTTGGTACATATCCCGCAGCTTGCCTCCGGACCGTCCCTGGCTGTGATCTCCTGTCTCTTCTTCCGGTTACCATGGGGCACATGGCGGACTATGTAACACCTCCGATGAATCGTTCCGCCTTCACCGGTCCCTGACGTCACGAAAATATATCGATTACCCTTTCAGTGGGAGGGTTGTTCATTTCAAGTCCAGTATTTCACATATTCTACAGCTCATAATGTGCTGATGTGAAGCAATTCACTATGTCCTCCAACTGAGCACAACGGAGCTTCTCTGTCTGCAATTAATTCATGCCAAGACAGACGTGAGAAGTTCTATGATAGAGGTGTGCGTGGTGTGCGGGCATTACCCACTAAGAATAACATATCGTTTGTCAAACCAATTAGCATAGCCTCATTGGCTTCTTGTCCGTGAACCTATTTATCCTCTCTGCTTTCCTGGTCTTTGTCCCCATACTATCAGCTTTCCAATGTCTGTTATCCTTGAGCCCTCTCGCGATCTGGACTTTCCGCGTAAGTTGTTAATTTTTCTTGGGTCGAGCGTCCTTTGAGCTCATGTCCCGACCATAGATCTAATCCCTCCTGGAAGATCTGCGATATGCCTACTCTCCATATCGAACACAAATACGTTCGCCGTAGACGTGAAAGTGATGACTACCGCTCCGAAGGCACGCTAACATCTTGATCTCGGCTATTGATCTGTGTGCTGACTTTTGTGTCTATCAGAGGTATCTTGCCAGACCAAATAAAGGCAGGATAGAAGCAGGAGAAGGTCTCGATGTGATACGTAAGAGCGCAAATTCTCGTCCTAGGAGCTCGAGCGCCGACATGGAGCGTTTCTAGTACATTATCAACTTCCGAGAACAGACGAGGAGAGGGAACAGCATACGCAGAACCAAAACAGGTTTCTCGTTGAGAGCAAGATGGTGTCTAGCAACGAAAAGAAAGCTAGCATCTTCCAGCGTTTGGTATGTCGTAGTAGCACAACGGGAGACCTGGTACTGAAGGACTTTCATTGAAGTCTCACGCTCGGACAGGACCCAAAGAACCCAAAGTCCACAAGCAAGAGCTCATAGTTCGCACTCTGCCTCCAATGACAGAGAAAAATAATGAGGACGAGCCATCGTCCTCGTCAAACTCGATTGATGGACTTCCGACATATGAAGATGTCGTTTTGTCTGATATGCAGTCTGGAAACATAGATCTGATATCACATGTCGAGGAGGCACAGAGGGGTCTCGATCACCTCCAAATGACAATCAATGGCTTGAGGGAGGCGCTTCGTCATTCTGAAGGTGCAGTAGTTTGAATCAAAGTCTCCTCTTTTTAGAACTCTTTTCTGGGTACAGTGGGACACAGTGGTATCTGATACGACAAAATGGTATCTTAATGGACATAATTGTATCTTCTAGCATATATCATGTATCATGACTACTCGGCATATATGATCTTATAATAGTGATCATCAGTCCAAAAAATTACTCTACTTCATAGTATGGTACAATTGACACTTTAATACAAAGTACATGAGCAAGCAGTGGAGCATTGACCACTATCGCGATATGTAAGACAAAGTCGTACCGGATACATTAGATGTTGTTCTTTGTCGATCTCCTTGCCTGTTGAGCCCCACAGACACAGGTTGATACAACGTGGTTGGTTCCCTATAAGTATTGGGGTCATAACGTGCGTACTGTGAGTTGGCCGACCGGATTGAGTTCATGGACTGGTTCGACGCAACCCGGTGAAGATCATGTGCCCCATTCGCATTCGCGTTTTCTCCAGGCATATAACCGTTCGGTGCGAGATGAGTTGAATCAGATGTATTGCGTCGATGTGAGGTAGGATTAGAGTTTACTGGTGCCGAATACGACTGGCCCTGTTTTGGGACGTTGCGGCCCGCATTAACCGAACGAGGACCAGATCGGACGGAGGCGTTATCATTTGTTGAGCGAGGACCATGAATGGCCGCGTGAGAAGCGACAGAGCTTGGGCGAAGGCGATCAGCTGGAGCGAGCGAGCGTGATGAGGCTTGAGTATTTGGAGAATTAGATTGCACGGGAGGAGCTTGTGAATGGCCGGAGATGTGGGAAGGACTGAATAAGAGAGGCGTCGCGGCATCCCTTACACTAGAGGAATCATTATTCCGAATAGACTGTACCATTGAACGGGGGCTGGTAGCGTAAGCCAGGCTTGGGGTCAGGAGATTCTCTTGTAGTGGACGCACAGAGTGCGGCGCCTCAGTTGGCGAACATGACTATCATAAGTTCAGTCGGCTTCGGCCAAAGATTCTATATCTAATGAGACGTACAGGAGGTTCGACGGTGATTCCATAAACAGTGCCAGACGTGGGATTCCGTTGCAGAGACGGCCTCATGTCACCAACTCCCAATAACGTCGGATTCTGTGAATTGCTGCCAGGTACCGGCGACGAAGGTGGATTTGTGGCTTGAGGAGCAAGTAAAGGAGGCACTGTAAGATGTGCAGGACGTCGTCGAGGAGGACCGCTTTGTCGACTCGTGACACTCGGAGGTCTTACAGGACGGCTTTGACTCTAGAATATGATGAGACACTAGATCGACCGTGAGATAACAATGAACTACAAACCATCTCTACCGCCGTTGCAATACTGGGACTCGTGCTCGATCGTCTCCACTCCTCAACCGCCCTCGGATCCGAGTAACTCGATCCAGCATCCCCAAGCAACTCTCGAATCTGTCCCATACTTGAAGAAAATGTAGGGATATCCCTCCCCAAGGGAGCCGAAGTCTCATTCGTATTAGAAAGATTCTCGTTTATAACGTGGAGAGGTGTTGCCCTCTCCCTGACCCTGCTTTTGCCTTTTGGAGCACTTCCTGCAAGGCTAGGTGCCCTCTCATCGGGGTTCGGGTACAACGGGCCTGGCGCATCCCGTAGTGGAGGATTAACAAGCTCAAACTGGGAATAATGTGTCGACATAGATGCTTGATCAGCGTGAGTTTCATGGGTTCTTGGAGCAAAGTCACCACGGACACGAACGCCAGGTGGTGGGTTCTCTGACGGGGGTTGGTACCACGATGATGTTTCCTCCGCCTCCGGGACAACTCTCGAAGCTTTTCGCCATGGCCGTGTCAGGGTTCGACGTAACCACGACTCTTTCTTCTTGTGACTGCTTGGAAGAGGAGCGGATGCGAAAGTGACGACATTGCTTGACGGGTTAGGGACACTGGAGGGGTCAGGGAAACTGGCTTGATTGATGCTTTCGGGAGACGGCTGTGTCCCTGTTATTTGATGGTATTCACGAGCGGTAACCCAGGGCTGCGACGATTCGCCAAGTTGCTGCGTTTGAGTGTGTTGTTGCTCTAATTCCGAAGCCGGTGGTATGTAGACAGAGTAGCGTAACAGGGAAGGTCCCGGCGATGTCGCCCGGGTAATGTCTGAGGCAGGTGCAGAGGCACGAGGAAGCTGTTCCTCTTTATTGACGGACGGCTGAGGGGGCGTAGGAGGCTGGACCTGGACTATTGGCTGGGAAGGCGTCTCCCTGTGAGTACTTGGCGCCTGAGCACGTAGGGTACGCCGGCGAACGGGCGACGACATTACATGTTCCAGATCAAAATCGGGTGGGAGCGCAGTTACTTCATTCACTCGAGGATCGGGTACGCGTCTGGATCTCGAATCCAGATACACGGCCTCTTCTTCAGCGCGCCTCAATCCAGCTTCAAAACCAAGACGCCTTCCCTCTTCTTTTGCAGCAGCAATCATATGGGCCTGAGCATGCTTTCGCACTTCTGCACGAGAACGCGACGCTGTCTCCTCAGCTTCGTGACGTTGATTTTCCAACGTCCTCACCATTTCCCGAGCCCTTTCAATCTCTTTACGTGCATCCTCCAACTGAAACTGGTATACCCGTAGATCAGAAGCAGCTTTCAAGGCCTCTTCTTCGGCGGCCATCTTGCTTTCGTGAAGCGTCAGAAAATGTTTTAATGTCTGGCCATTGTCTCGTTCTAATGCAACGATACGCTCATTTTCCGCCTTCATCCGCTCAGCTGCTAGACGTAGCGCTCTGCGCAGGGTTCTGCTTTCTCTTTTCTTCTCTATCAGCTGGTGTATTACTTCTTCTGTTGTAGTCGCGCCTGAGGCCGTGAATTCGTTATAATAAGATCGCGAACGATGGCGAGAACGCCGTCTGCTTGGCCCTGGATCCACTACATCCCCAATGACTGCGCGAGACTTTTCAGAAGTTCGGCTTGATCGCGGATGGGCTTCTCCCCGGGTACTTTCGGATGTACGGCTGTTCAAGAGTATCGTCATAAGCGTTACCTGGAGAAAGAGTCAAAAGAACCGACCGCTCATATGGATTACGCAACCGTGATTCCGGCGATAGCTGTTCCTGAGCATCCACGAAGTCCCGAAGGATTTGACTAGAGTTTCAAGGTTCAGAACAGCACAGCCAATTGATCATTTGCTATCCACCTTTCGTAATCACCAGAATACAGCGATTGATGAGGTTCTTGTGCGTTCGGAGTGGGTTCGAGTGCTGGTTCTTGGCGAGACTGGCGGTACTGACTCCCTCGTGAATGTTGATTGCTAGGCCCTGGATCTTGCACCGCGTCTCTGATAGACGAAGGACCTTGTGAATACCTTTCGGACTGATCCTGTTGACCTTGGGAGCCTATACCAGGCTCCTGGATTGAGCTGTATTGAGAAACTCAACACGTCTGCAAAAAGAACGGCCGATTATTCCTCACCCTTGTGGAGTAGCAGGAACAATATCAATTGTGGGAAACGGAATAGTTGAAGCTGGAGTACGAGGAACGGGACCGGACTCTCCCACTTGAGGTTCAGTCAAGATTTGTGTACGGCCACTCTTCGGGCTCTGAGCAATGAAATCATGGTGGGCAATTGCATTTTCATTTGCAGACACATCTTGCGGTAGTCTCGTATCACGTTGTTCTTGGGCTTGAGCATCCATATACTCCCGAAGAGCTAATCTGAAATGAAGTTCTTGGATAAGGCTGGAATTGAGAAGATTGAGGGGAATTATATACCCTTCTGAGTCAGCAGAGTAAGGTGTAGAGCTGTGAACTGGCACTGGCATTTCCATGGCGTCTCGCGGAGAAAATGGAATCATGGTGCCGCACAAACGAGTCCAGTGATTTAAATGTACAAGAAATCAAGAACTTCTTTTTTCATAAGTACAACATTTCCTCAACCGGTGAGCATTGGCCTAGTGAACAAGCCAGAGTATTAAGATGACAGTCAAAAAGAGAACAATGATATGGCTATGCACTTGTTGAGGATACAATTCTCAAGGCCACGTCAGGCACGCCGTAAGGCTGGCACGTGCCCTTGCTTGAAGTCACGGTATGTATAGACCGACCTTGAACTGAAAATTGCGTATAGTCAATGTCTTTACCGAGCAGTAGAACAGTAGACCAATGTCAACGCCAAGTTCCCGGGAACTTTTCCTGATCGAGTCTTACGACTGTTGGGACATAAGACTGATATAATTGACTTGAAATAGCACAGCTATCCCTACTGTAACGAAAAAGTAAAAACAACGAAGGAAGGAAACGCGCTCCGATTGCAAATTATCGAACCGTCACACAGCCCAAACACTCATGCCAAGAACGGTTAGGGAAATGCGCAAACGCAATTTCGTAAACGCAGCAATTGGCGTGGATTTGGATAATCGCTGTCCGGTCGTGCTTAGTCTCGTCATAGCGCGTAGAAAATGATTCGTATGCAGAGATGAAAGACTTGAGTAGGACACAAAGTTTCTAGAACTGTACAGGTCATCAAGTCACAAATCCATTTAGCAAGAGGCATCTATAACTTACCGAAGAATGGACGCTCGTAGCCTCATGGTCAGATCAACAAATGTCGCCACAAATAGTAAGGAAAGGAATGGAGAGCGCATGCTACGCGAGCTTGATAGTACCTCAGTTGTGAGTCAGCGTGACACATAGGCGCGAACGAACAACGACAATCCCTCATGTCGCTGTCCAGGATGTATCGGACTATGTTTTTGGCTTTGGGAAACGTCCATATCTGAATGAGCACAGGAAATGGGATAACAAGATTCGTATACAGAGATGCTTAATGCAGGCAAATACTATCGCATCGTTTATGACACCCACAGTTGATTTAGAGGATGTAGCGAGATGCAGCTTCGTTGTGCTGGTTCTATTCCTGTTGAAAACACGTTGAGGAGTCTGTCGGATAGGCGACTCACCGAGTGTTTGGGACTGTGAGAATAAACAAGGAAGAAGGCGCATCAGAGACGCCTTACAGATTCCTCCAGGCTCGTGGGTCCACGAGGTGGGTCCACGAGGGTAACGCGGTCACAGCGGATATTGGCTATCATGTGGGTTCGGAGTACCAGTTGCGCTCATAGAGAGTAAAACTTTTTTAAAGCGCCTTTACTATCATGTACAGCTGATCAAAATCACGGACTGTGTAGATCGTAAATGTTCCGCGGAATGTGGTCATTTCCGAAATAGCGAAAATATTGATGACAGTGATCATGTAGCATGAGGATCATCATCGACTGCGACCTTGCAGACGATTCTGCTCTCACCCATCGCGATGGAACGATAGAACAGGTGCCCCACCAAGTCTCGGCGGAGAAGTTTGAACATATGGCAGAGCTTCACCCAGAGATCGCTAATCCGAGCTAATCACATGGGATGACTTGAAGCAACTTAGTCTCTTTCTTCCATTTCTCGCTTCGATTCCTCGGACCCATGTGAACCTACAGAGCTGATTCTAAACGCCGGTAACCCGGATGAAGAACGAGAAAACACGCCATCATCAATATCTGTCACCGCAGCACAGCCATCTTTAGAATCTTCTATGACCCCCTCTGCTTCATCACGGTGATCTAGCCGTCCTTTTCTTTTGACTATCGCCTACGGTCTCCCAGGTCGTTTCTGTCTATAGGGACCATGGCTGCATTACATGCGCAACCTTCAACCACCTCGTTGTCCCAGTACGCCTCTGCGCCTGGAATCGATCCAATGTATGGGAGCACATCCCGAGACTTTTGCAATTCGTTCTGGGGCCCAGGAGATGATGGAGTGAATATTTTGTTCTCAAGGATGAAAGGTGCAACGAAGACTACCGATGAACTCAGGCATTTCTGGCACGAGAGGTACGTTTAGCGCCCGTTGCGTGATGACATTATGGACTGAGATGATCGGCGTAGAGCTGTGATCGAGGAGCAGTACGCCAAAAGCCTTGCTGCTTTAGCAAAGTTGCCTTTGGGTGGTGAAGAAATCGGGTGCGTAGAGAGCCTCTCATCATTGGGACGTGTCCCCTGATCCCACAGTAGTGACCTACGTAACTCGTTAGATACTCTCCGATTGGAAACGGAGAGTCAGGCCGCGACTCACAGCCAGCTAGCTTCAGCGATTCGCTCGAATCTAGGAACTTCAACCTCCACAATGCACGCTAAGCAAGTTGATCACAGGCGAAACGTGCAGGTTCTTGTGGAGAAGAAACACAAAGCCAAACAGACTCAAGAATCCTACGTTGCCAAAGCTAAAGAAAAGTATGATGCCGACTGCCGACGGATTCAATCTTATACCCAGCAGTGTGCCTCTGCCCAAGGCAAGGATTTTGAGCGTGCCCAAATGAAGCTGCATCGCGCACAGCAGACGGGACAAGCCAATGAGATGGACTTTGAAAACTTCACACAGGACCTTCTAAATATGATGCCGGGATGGGAGAAGGATTGGAAGGAATTTTGTGATACATGCCAGGACCTTGAAGAGGAACGCTTGGAGTTTATGAAGGACATACTCTGGACATATGCTAACGAGGTGTCGACTCTTTGTGTAAATGATGACCTGGTAGGAGGATTTTGATCCATGTCGGCCCTTCTTCAATGACGTTGTCATCAGTCTTGCGAACGTATTCGTACAGTTCTAGATCAACTGGAAGCCGAACGCGACATTGAAAACTTTGTAGTCAAATACGGTACCGGGAACATCATCTCGGACCCGGCTGCATTCGTTCCCTATGACGCGCGTGACGGAGTCGTGCCTCCAGAACCGAGGCTCGTAAAGCGCCCCGCGACATTCAAGCGCATCACCCGCCGCGTTGCACAACATTACCCTGACAACGTTGATTCCAACGCGCCCCAACCCATGTTCAACGGCCGACCTTCCCCGCCTGAGTCCCCTCCGAGCGAAGCCTTATTGGTGCAGGAGCCCATTCCGCCCCCTCCCACGATTCAGCCTCAGCCTGCGCCTCAACCCCCCCAGACCAACAGCCTGTCGCGCGTCAATGGATCGCCAGGCGCGCCGCCGAACATTGACCCACCTCCAGCACCACAAGCGCCTCCGCCAGCGATCAATAATCAGACCAACAATCGAGCCTCTGTCCCGTTGCCCACGCCGGTGAACCATTCTTCTGAAGAACAACCGCCTATGCCTACTCCCCCGCAAGCAACCGAAACGCATGAGACCGGAGGGATTCTGTTCTATGGTAAGCTCTCCTCCATCGCGATCAAAGAGGATATTAGGGTTGATGTGATGGTTAACTCGCAGTGAAAGCGCTGTATGACTACACAGCGACGATTGACGAGGAATTTGATTTCCAAGCAGGCGATGTGATTGCTGTGACGGCGACTCCTGATGACGGGTGGTGGAGTGGTGTGCTTCTCGATGAAGCACGGCGAGAAGAGGGAAGACACATATTCCCGAGTAATTTTGTTTGTCTGTTCTGAGGAAGATTTAGGGGACTTGTCATCATGGTGTAACTCTTTCGGACTTTTGCCTCTGATTATGCGTTTTACAGTATTACATGTTGTATATAATGATAGAGGGTATTGAACTTCGGCCGAGGACATTTACTAGTTGACGCCACCACCGAATTACATTTCACAAGAGCGAACAGACTACATATTCGACAGGCTACGTTGTGGGTCCGGCATTACTTGAAGGGACGATATTCGCCTTTTAGGTCATCTATATTGACGTCCATAGACAGCTACATGACTCCTAGTTACTTTGACCATTTACTCTTTGGCAATCAAAGAAGATGTGATATTCTCGAAAGCACATCCTCCGATCGAGAACTTGGCCAACTAGTCATGATATCACCAGCTTCGGTTCTGATATCAGAAGGGGGAAGGTTTTGATCTGCTGATTTCAAGCGGTCTTGCGGCGGACGAAAAACGTTTTTCGTTCACGACGCTGGTCTGATTTTTGTGGGCGCGATACAAGCCCTGGCAGCCCTGACGGGGTCACACAAGGTTCGTATCTCCAATGTAAGCCACCAGTGGGAAAGGAACTCGTTTTTCAGGCAAAAAAGAGACGGCGGCGCTGCAGAAAGAAGCAGTGGCAGACAAAAAGGTTGCCATTTGAAGCTGGAGTGACAAAAGAAAAAACTTCCGGAGCCATCAGGAACGGGGTCAAATATCATTTGACCGTGTTTGGTACGCGTCGTCGCGTGGCCAAAAAAGGAATACGCCATTGTTTTTTATAACATCGATGTGGACAGCGACCTCTTTACGACCCTCATGGTATAGTGCCTTGTTAAAATCTTGTTCTTTACTGACAATAATATCCATAACAGATCAATGCTCATCCTACGTGGTTCATAAGTATTAATGGTGCTTGAACTTTGAGCGCTTATCCGGACCCACTTGACCGCAGCTACGCGACGATACAGATTATACGACGAAATACGCCTATTCAACTACTTTTCTAATCAAACTACCCTTAATGTTACTCAATAACCGTTCGACGCCACACACACGAAACTCAACGACTCAGTCACGTCATAACATTGCTTCCTTTCCGGAAATCATCATTGCACTTTCACAGGCACCTTTTGACATTCAGAATCCATCAAGCCAGTTTCAGCATCATCCGTCAGACTATCCGGAAGATTACTATTTTAACCCCACTGCTGAATTTGGTCCATCACCCAATCAGTATTACAGAATGGAGACACCTTCTACTTCCCCTCGTACAAGCTACGGAAATGTTATTGAAAGCCATTGGACACAAGACCTAGATGGAAATATTATTTCCACTATGGGCCAGATTCAATCCCTCCCCTCAGACGCAGGGACTGCAGATCTCGAGAATTTGGAGTCGGTGCCATTACCTCCTGATACTACGCCACCTCCGCCCCCACTTAGACGGACGGCTCAGCTACCCTCTACGAGCTCATCAGGTGGGCCATCTGGCCGCAATTCTCGTATGGGGTCTCTTCCGATAATACCTGAATATGTAAGCTCGGAAGAAAACGCGTTGTTAAAAGAACCCAGCGGCAGCCGCTGGTCCCGTACAAGAAGTCAGACTATTCCCGCTGAGGCTCATGTTAGGAGACTCAGGAGCCTGATGTCACAACCTCAAAGCCAACGTTCCTCGCCTCCGTCACGGGTTTTTCCTGAGCAGCCTTTATCTTCTTCCCCACTGCCGGCGTCTCCCCAGGATTCTCAGCACACTGATATGTCCAACAAGATGCACACTTTTTCTCCATTTCGAAGCAGTTCATCTAATGGAACACATCGTGGCTCATCACTCACCCCTCGAATGCGCCATGGAATGCCCTTCGAGCCTCAGTCCACCTCGTCGCCCCCTCGAAGTATGAGTCGGTCTCCTCCAGAAAATAGGCCGCCCTTAGGGGCGTGTGACCAACGATCAAATTCCGTGTCCAAGTCCCATCCTCCTCGTGGCCCGGCAGATGCACTGCCACCTCGGCAGTCCCCCGTGGCCCCACAAGGTTCACTTTACACGAACCAGCTATCGCACCCTTACCCAGAGCTTCATCATCAAGCCCAGTATACACAAGTGCCCGTGAATCTGCCTCATTTATGGGATCCTGGATCTAACGCACAGCACGAATCGTTGTTCGACTCACGACATCAGCCGATGACTTCAAGCGAGAACCATCAATCTCGAGAGCCCCTTCAAACACATCAAGGCTCAGCTATTTCTATCCCTTCTCATGTTTCCCCACCACCCCAATGGCCTGGGTATGAGATACCTAATCCGCATCCCTGTCCAGAAGGACAAACCCCTTACCCCGTAGCCGAAACAATTGGAGACGGATATGCTTGGGATGGATATGCCTGGCAGCCTGTCAGCAAGCCCAAAAATCCAGAAGAAACAGGACCGGTGAGGCGAGATTGTACCAAGGGCTCGGACCTTCAAGCCTCCAAGGAAAAACAGCGACAAGAAGTTCCTGCCGCTAGTTCGCGCCCTCCCCTGACTCCTTGTCAAGCACAACATGGGGTATCAACAGGCTCGACTCTGCCAAAGGATGCATCAGAATCCATGCAGAGGCGTTTGGACGCACTTCACAGATCTGTGATACACGACCACTGGACTAATCTTGACTTGGTAAACACAACATCCACCTCAATACTTTCGTTGTGCTGAGACCAGATCTAGTACTTTAAGAGACAAACCGATCCGGCGTTCCTCGCTTTTGTCGAACCCCACACTTCAGTCAGCTCTCGAATTCGGCGGCTTCTTGACAAGCTGCTTAAATTCTTAGCCGGTGCACTAGCTGAGCACACGAAGCTGCAGACAGGGAGTGAACACTGGCATGGAAGCTGGCGGAACCAGCTCTCTTCTTTAGACAGGTGATTGCTCCCGCTGTCAGGGCACACTCGCGGACTAAACTACGAATTTCCAGAACCATGCAAACCTTCTGCCAGTTCTCAAGTGTTGTCTGCAATCGCGAACCATCCTTCAGGATGCTCGATAAGGTGCTAGCCAAATTGAATCAGTACGAAGCCAAGTTCCGCGATCTAACTAAAAAGATATATGTGCGTACTTCTGCGTTTTCTCCGATACCCCTGTGTCGACTTTTCCGTTTAACCACTCGCTATGCTTCTCCCCAGACTCTCCTCAATCGTCTTCGGTTGCGTGCAGTACACTCCGACCTTGTCAAAGCACATACCAAGGCACAAGAACAGCTCAGAATTGCGGGATCAAGACGCGATCTTCCTAGGTGGGATGAAGACAAGAGACACCGAGCCAATCTGCGCGGAGATTTTATATCTCTTCAGAATCGCCTTGCCCTATCACGCAGGCCTTCGTGGGCATTGTCACAGACGTCGTCAAATTGACGAGGTTTCATCTCATCGGAATTCGGAGAATCTCGGTATAATAATCTTATCTTATCTGTTCACGGCTGGAAACCCCTGTACTCTTCTTGCTTTCGTTCTCCGATTTCTTCCTTCACCATCAGTTCCATAGCTTTTTGTGACACGCTGTCCATCATCATCTCTGTAAATTTATTGATATTGTAGCAAATTCAACGTCTATGTTTTGAGCTCAGGTTGTCCTCGGCAACGGCCGGTCTCTCCGCATTTCTGCTACCCTACATATCATATCCCAACTTGGTTTCGCTTCTCTCGGTAACACTTTTGTCGCCGACCTCTCCTTCTACAATGAGGAATTGGTCGCGCTCTCTCAGCCGACATTTTGTCCGTCGACCACTCATGCTCTGACCCTTGTCCTTGTTTATGACTTTATTGTTAGTTGGATGCATGCAACTTCCGACGCCTGTTCATGTTGTTCTATTTGGACAACAGCGTTTGTGATGTTTGTCTTCTTTGTTCTGGCTTGTGGATTCAATTCTTGTTTACGACGCGTTGCCAATGGCCAATATGCATGGCCATAACTACCAAGTTACCGGCAATTGCTATAATACGGTTTGTCGAACATGGATGCCATGTCATGCCCATAACACGATATTACCTTTTTTAACTCAACATAACGACTTTACGAAATGCTTTGGTTCCCGAGAAAACTTTACTACAGCGCCCGGCCTGCTCGAGTGGGATTCACGGCACATAGGAACGACTATCCCCAGGTAGTCGACGCACCAAACGCAGACTACGAATGTCCGCCGAAAACCATGAAGCCGTTGGGACCTCTCAACATCAAAACTTCTCAAAACTTCACGATGAGACATTCGAGCCTTCGGAGAACAGATCTAGATCCAGGCGACGCGAAATACATCGAGCATCACGTCGAAGGTAACAGTGAAGATGAATTTGACTTGGAAGCACAACCTGCAAGAGATAACCTACCTTTGCTTACACCGTCGCCTTTGT
This sequence comes from Termitomyces sp. T69sscA, assembly GCA_017657225.1. Classification (NCBI taxonomy): domain Eukaryota; kingdom Fungi; phylum Basidiomycota; class Agaricomycetes; order Agaricales; family Lyophyllaceae; genus Termitomyces; species Termitomyces sp. T69sscA. Next base: position 16,651 of record JAGGAQ010000024.1, read on the forward strand.
CGACACAACCACCGGAACACCAAGTGACCCACGAAAATGATCTCAGGCTCTCCATTTTTCCTTGGCTTGAAAAATCATCCGTGCAGACTCAACGTCCCATACATCTTCAGTCGGGGCCCATGACTTTCCATCACCCTCGACCCGTGCGATTGATCCGTTTCGACCTCATGAGCATGTTCTCGGCCATGGAGAAGGCAGTGCCGCCTGAACTACATGACAAACATCCGCAATATGCCTCTCCGACATACTCTGATTTTCTGCGTCTTGAAAAAGAAATCGAGGAGCGTATCACTTCGAAGTCTAACTATAGACCTTTGTCTGAATCTTCGGACTGGTCTTCAAAACAGATACAAGACACTAGCAATGGAGTGACGCCCTCCATGGATGGTCAACGGCATAGACTGACAGTCACAGAAGGGAGTCCAGACGATTCTATCCCATTCCATCATGGCGGCATAGGATCTGATCAAGGAGCGTGCTTTGATCGCCCGGGAAGTAAACCATCTTCTAACCCCTCCGCTTATCGAGTAGACATCCTTGATGAAGACGCGCGCCCAGATTCACAACCTCCTCAAACATTCCAGACACCAGAAGAAAAGCTCACACAACCCCCTGCTCCTCAACAGAGAGAGCACAGTGTTGACATGTCAAATTCGCCGCCGACAGAACTGCCCACTAGCTATGATGCACTCGATTGCCTCCAACTTGTCAACGGTGTATTTCGTCGTACGGACTCAGGTCCGGTGAGTCGTCTGTTACGAGATATCAGGTATTAAGTTCTGCTAATAATCTTACTCTTACTCTCAGCATCTTGATGACGTGAGAGATGCATTGAGGTTAGCGCAAGTTTGCCTTCGTGAACAAGGGGAAATTCCGCGTGACATGTGGAAGGAACAATATGACACCTGGAGCACCCTGTATCGTCGGAGAATGGAGTCTCTAATAAGGTTTGATATCTAACTTCTCCGCCCCCCTATGGCACCTAATGGTTTGTAAAAGTTGTGTTCGGTTGATCAGTGGTATGTTATGGGAAGAAGATATCGGCGCTGCCCATGAGATCCACTTTATTGCAGAAGAAGTGCACGATATAACAATCAATCTACGTGTAAGTATTTCACTGCATTGCAAGGGAAAAGTAAAACGTAATACAAATTGCAGGCATCATTTAACAGATTACGAGAGTATTATCTGAGAAAACAGAAGATGATCTGGGCTACGGGCGCGAAACAAGTTCTCTCGTCCTTCTATGCGCGACAATGAACGACATCAACACACTTGTGACAGCAATCACTGTACGAACTTCATGGGTTACGCTATAACCTCTTTCGCATCACGATTTCCAGCATTCTTATACAGTGATTGCACCTATAGACCATGAGACATTTACTAGACGACCTTAATGACCTACTTTTGTAATGAGAACTAATACGTAATTATTGAAAACCCATTGAAGATCGAAAGGAATGATTCTGAAGATTCTGCGTTCATCCTGCTCACGATCAGCCCTCTCTTTGTGAAGTAGATTAAGGGAGTATATGGAAAACCTAGGCTGAAAGACATGCACCGAATCTCAGATTGAGTCTATCTTGCTCGCTACATCCGCATTGCCCACGAGAAGCAAGGACTTATGGAGCAGTTTGGTTTGTTCTTTACACCCTTTTAGAACGATGAGTCGAAGTCTAAGCGATTCACTGCACAGAACCGATGACGCGGAGAGTTTTTTGTTGCTATTACTAGAAAAAAGTTTATTTCAACTAATTAACTATTTCAAGCTGAGTAGTAGTGGCAAGTCCAGGACCATATACTCTGAGGCAATCATTTTCAAATTGAACCTTTCCATTATAGTCGTGAGCCATTGCTCACCCCTGAGTGACTTCAGACAGACAGACACTCTGGTATGTTCAAAGTTATGATCCAGGTCGACGACGGAAGTTATAGCTTAAAGATCGGATATCAATACATTCATGGAGTGATAAATTGTGAAGAATGGGTACAAGGTCCATGTATGAACCATTCGGACCCCTGCGCCACAAACATTGGTCTAATGGGCACGTGCTGGGAACTTTTCCTAATTGGTCAACGCTTGAACATCAATCGTGTTCTCCACCATATTTCTACCTCTCCGCGATGTCTACAGCCCACAGACCGACATGGGACCCAGCACAGGCGAGGGACGTCAAGGGAGGCTCTCGTCAGTTCTCTGTGCGAGATATGGCTGCCCACACCAAACTCAAATTTCGGTGCGGACTACACGAATAACCAAGTCAAAGCTATTTTCTTAAATTCATACCAGGCAAATTGGGCAGACATCGACGGAAGAGGTGAAGAAACGCGACTTACGGGCCGAGCTTCTGGCAGCAGAGCAGGAGGCGCAGAACAAAAAGCGGAAAGCTGAAGGAAAGCCCCCATTGCCGGTTGAAGGCGGCCAAGTAGACGAGGAGGCTAATAAACGCCGAAAACTTTTGCAAGAAGCGTTAGAGATGGATAAAGATGATGAGGACGACGAGGATGATGACAAGAAAAGTAAGGAAGATGGCACTGACAGGTCAGTAGTTGCCTCTTGTCCTCCAGTTGCTTTCAACCTCTCAATTTCATATTTGTAGTAACGACGATGATTCTGATGAGGATGATGACGAGGATGACACTGCGGAGCTTCTGCGTGAACTTGAGAAGATCAAGCGCGAGCGGGCAGAAGAGAAGTTAAGACAAGAGCAGACTGAGTCAGCAGCATCTGCCGCTGCACGGGAGGCCGAAATAGCAACAAAAAATCCTTTGTTGAATCTTGCTGCTGCCCTTGGACAGGAGACATCGGGGCTCAGCACAAATGTTCCGGGAACATTCTCTGTGAAGCGACGTTGGGACGATGGTACGTGACCTCTTCGTTACATACTGAAGCTAATGTACATTTTCCTCGATAGACCTAATATTCAAGAACCAAGCGATGGACGCACGGGACAAGCCGCAGGGCCAGTTTGTCAATGATCTGTTACGGACGGAGTTCCATAAGTTCGTAACCATCGCACTCCTTGCTTTCTCTTCTCAACCTCTCATTTCCAGAAAATTCATGGCGAAGTTTATTAAAGTGAGACACATTTTATTGCTTTTTCCATTTATCCATTCCTTAACGTATCAAACAACAGTGATTTGTCTGCGAGTTGTCTGTATTTTTTTGTATCTTTAGGGTTATCAATGCTACATTCATCATACTACGCACAAGCTTTAATAACGATCCCAAGTCCAGCCCTCCGCAGCCCATTCAGGCATGTCGGTCTTGAACGAGCCCAGGCTGGTGGTATATTGTTTTGCGTGCAAAAAGATATATAAGCGTTCTGGCTTTGGGTCAGGGTGCAAAGGCAAGTAGCACTCTGGGCAGTACAAGTTGTCAGACTGAACAACCGCAGTGGATACCGCCTGCGGTTCCATCGTTGCAACTTTCTGTAACACTTCGTCCTCCGAAAGCTGCACCGGAGGTGGGGTCCCAGGAATCTCAGGCTCGGGTGTCGATACATCAGGTGTCACCACTGTTGACTGAGCAATTGAGGATGAGACTGAATCCGACGTTGTGACCTCGATCGGGACCGAAGAATCCATTGCCTGGTTTAACTTCTCATCCACAAACCTTGCATAGTTGCCTCTCTTCCTCTGGTTGGAAGGCGGCTGTGGTTTCAGTGTAAGGTTCGGTGTCAATTTCCCTTTAGCACGGAACACGACATCTCGCCAGCGGCTCCAATCTTCGTCTTCATCCTATACATCAACGCTTAGAAAACTCGAGCGGGGCCATGAGAAGCACTGTATCACACCTTCATGTTGCGTAACCTCGTGATGACGCCCACCGCCTCGCTGGATAACGGCACAGGCGAACCCATTCCAATATCTTGACCCGTTTCACGGGGAAGAAGCTTCGCTCCTGACTCGTCTTGCCCTTGCTCGCTTACACCTCTGGTCAACGATTCTGGACTTCCTGCTGCATCTGTGTGTGATTGCAGATGAGGTGGCGGCACCGGAGCAGACCTTTCTTCGCTTGGTACGATGTCGATACCGCCCCTACCCAGGTTCGGTCCCTGAAGGCGGTGAAAGGTCAGTGCCGGTCGGGACTAAGAAATGGTAGGTCCTCGTACCCAGATCTTGGTTTCGGAATACACTGGGTCATTGGCAATGGGATGTCCGAGGAATTGGAGATGTACCCTGATTTGATGTGCTGCGAGGAGAAGCGTCAGACGGAGGAAAGAGAAAGGATAAAGAAGAGAATTCGCGCACAACGACCGGTTAGAGGTTCACCTGGCGTGGATTAAACGATGTCAGGGTACAAACCATAAGGTAGAGTCAAATTGAACGTACACCGGACAACGCTCGTATCCGTATTGGGATCGTATCGGATACGATGAAATACTGTTTTCGCAGGCTGTGTTCAATGTGACCAAGCAATTCCTTGAGCTTTTTGGACAGAAAGTAGATTTTAATGTACCTTCCCCTCTGGGTGAACAATGTTCAATCCCATTTGGCGATCGACTGTTAACAACGGCTCCTCGCATACCACTTCTTCGCTAAGTCGATCGTAAGAACAACTTCGGAATAAGCAAGGGAGGAAGCGCACGCACGTCGGAAATTTGCCTTTACATCTCGCGACGTACTCTTTACGTATCGTGCTAGCCATGAACTCACTCGTAAGCTGACGGGCTCGTTCAGCGGTTAAAGGAATAATCATGAGGCCCGATGTCAAGCGATCCAACCTATTGACAGCTTGGTAGAGCGTCAGAGCACTCCTCAAGAAGATGATCGACCATACGCACTATAAACTTTCTTATAGCCCATTTCCTTCTCGAGAATTTCAACCAAAGTATTACGAAAATATCTCCCAGAAGCATGTACAGGCTAATGGACGAAAAAGGCTGAGTTGAAAGTTGGACCGCGGCAGACGGTACTGACTATGCTTCCTGGTTTGTCGACAACGATAAATTCCCGCTCAACGTCATGTAGGATAACCTTTACTGGTGTCGATGTTACGGGCGGCTCATGGCGGTGTACAACATTTCTATTATAATTGTATCATCGATTGACCCTGACTCAGCAAGAATAACATACTGAATGCAATCGCCATTCATAATTATAGTATCTGGACGTGCTATGTGACCATTGATTGTCGTAACTCCAGACTCTAAAGCATATCTCTGAGTACTAGGGATATCAGTCATGAGCTAGTGTTCAACGGAATGTCATAACGCACATAATATTCCATCGAACGATCTCTAAACTCTGTTGAGACCACTTCTAGCAGCTCGCGACCCAACCAACGCTCCTTCGCCATTGTCGTGTACGGATACCAGTATGGGGATATTTTCTTGAGGCCCGGAGCTGGCTGAGGTTCATATGATGTGGCATCGGTCATGGTGTATCGAATGAAGCTCAAAATATTCCGTTGAAATTGCTCCTTAGAGGACAGAGATATATGAGGAAGATGAACACGAGAAGGCCGACTCTTGGTACCGGTCTGGCTCATAGACTTGGACCTTATGGCCCTTCTACCGAGCTGGTGTAGAATCTTTGAACGTCGAGACAAGAAACTAGGATGTGGCCAGGGTCCGGCAACCTTTCTTGCTAAAATCAGTGATTTAGTGGAAGAAAAACAAAATATTTGATCGGCATTCGGACCAGATTAAATTCTCATTGTCGTCCCAAAATGGCTTCGGACTACTATCCCCCACTTCGGCCACTTTCAGGGTCCTCAAGTGATTCAGCCAGTCACACAGGTAACGCTTGTGTACGAGGAAGCGATCAGGATAATTTGAGATTTTGAAAAAGTGGCCGAATCACTTGAGGACCCTGAAAGTGGCCGAATCGACCGTGGGGGATAGTATTACACGTCTAGAAAAGCCCTCATAAACATAAGCCAAAAAAAAACTGTTTTTCTGATAATGAGAAAACTAATCTCAGCCATTGATCATCGTGGGATTTCGAATTCAACGAGATAACGGTCCACCGGCTTCCTGGTGTCACTATGTCCCACGCACCCAACACGAACACGAGAGTATTATACACAGGGATGGCTGTGAACGAAAGACACATTCCACGCGCTGAGCACTGATATACACGCAGTGCCTCGGAACGACTTCTGCTACTTCAGCATCGACGAGATAACGGATTTCAGGTGCGATGAATACAATAAGCTCGTTTCTCCTGCCATATTCCGTCGCCGGTCTAAGGTTAGGCTGCTTGAAACTTCAAAAGTTGAATCCTTGAACCCCATTTGATCGCTCCGTACGTCGTTGCCTGTCCATCTTTACCTTCGTGGATGACTACGTCAAGGGAAATCCCAGTCATTCGGGTTCTCCGGTCTCCATCCATACATATTCAACTATGGTAGCTGGAGATAATTGCCCTTGCCGCCCGTATACCCCCGTTTTACAACTTTTCATCATTCGAGCTTGAGCAGAACTGCTCTGCTTGCTGCAGTCTTCCTCTTAAGTTTGCCGTGTTTCTCTGAGTGGAATAGTGCCTCCCACGGACCCACCAGCATGGAACACCCCATGAAGTGCGGGACGCGGAGCGTTGCAGAATCGACGTCTACCCATTGCTTCGAAATTCTCACCATTCAGCCACTCTCTCTGCCGTACACACTTGGCTCGGCAAGTCCTCTATAAGCGCCTCAGATTTCTTGCATTCATTCTCCGCCACTGTTTGCGGTGGATATACATTTGTTTCATCCATTGACAAACCGGCAGATACTCTGGTCCCCTTGTGCCGCAATTGACTTGAGTGTATTCTCAAAATCTTGGTCCTATCGAACTCGCTGTGTATGACGAGTACATGCTAGATTGCATTTTATGGCCAAGGTTGGAGAGTTAATGAGAACGAGCTATGGTATCGTCATGTCGACACAGAATGACGAGTTTTTTCCATACCTCTTGTTGAAGATCTGCTTTACAGGATGATTATATGACCAAACGCCGGAAGCTCAATTATTGAGTCTAACTGCAGCAAACAATTCATTGGTGGAACAGATGTTGCCCTTAGAGGACAGATCTATGTGGAAACTGACAGGAGGATACCCCGAGATTTGTGTACCTATTTGATGGACGCCGAAGTTTTCTGCCGAACCGGAGTATGTTTTATCTGGTGTGAATGGACACACACTCTGACAGAATTCTATTACTTAGTGTCCAAGTCACAGTGGTGTAAAACTGATCACGGCAGAGGCTCGAGTCCGGGACGCGGCCCAAAACAAAGTTAGCCTTATCCCCCATTCTGTGAGCGTTGGACTAGAGGGACAAGTGTCAGATGTCCACTATCGTGCAAGAGGGTATAGGCGCAATGCCTCAGGACATCATCGACTGTATCATCGACGAGGTAGCCAACATAAGGCGCGATGAAACTGACAGACAGGCTTTGTGTAACTGCAGTCTTGTTTCTCCCGCTTTTCGTGGTCGATCCCAGAGCTGGCTATTGAAGACTCTGAAAATCAAAATCTATCCGACAGACACGACTTGCCGGGAGATCAACGCTTGGATACACCACACACTTGGCACTAACCCACGCATCGCCTCGTATGTGCGCTCAATGTCAATCATTCTTCTCACTATCAATCACCTCGAGGATGCCACACGGTCAGTTGGGGCAGCTGGTTTTTCAGGGCCTCCATTGCTACTTCCTAATCTCCACGAGCTGGAAATAATTGCCAATGCCCATTACAATATCCCGTTTTCCCACTTGTCCGTTGAGCTCGAGACGGAATTTATCAACCTGATACAATCGCCTCGACTTCACTCGATGCTGTTTAGTGGCATCGTGCCTCCCGCGCATATAGCCGCACTCTACAACCTAAATTATTTGGAGATACGCGATCAATTTTACTTCATCAGACGTCCGTCCCTTCATGATCTTCGCCGTTCTCCATCTCAAAATTCTGGAACCTTTAAATCCTTACTCTGCCTCTGTAATGACTGGGAGACAGAGAAGGTCCTCTTTTCTGAAGCTTCTGGTCCACTTGAGCTGTCTATGAAACAGCTCGAAGGTTATGCGATATTCTTAACAGGACCAGAAAAGTTAGGCTTGGTTCAAACGGCCCTTTTGAGTACTTCTGAGTCCTTGTGTTCGTTCTCGATCACGATTGGCGAAATAAAACATGGTAAGCAGACTTTCGGACATCTTTTAAGAAAATGCCTCTGAAGTGTCAGCTCTGTCTTTCTTTTTGCCTATAGAGTACGAGAACTGTAAGTGCAATTCCATATACCTCTTCAGTAATTGACTCAAATGCCTTTTCAATGACAGTCTTATCTCATCAAGTCCTTGACCTTAAGGCCCTTTCCAATCTCTCTGAACTCGAATTCATCGTAGACGAAAATGAAGAGTTTGACGTAACTTCGACGAGTGTATGGGTTTTCATTCAAAACACCCTGCTGACTCTACCCTTTTCCAACAACCTTACTACCTTGAAATTGATATTTTCTGGTCAAGGTTTGAAAGACAGGACGAACAAACTGGCACAATTTGATGATATTCTGTCAAATGTGTCTCAATTCAAAACGTTACGAGAGGTCTTTGTTTCTCCACTGGGAAATTCGAAGGCTCTTGCAAAGATTTCTAGAAGAGGCATCACAGTTAATGGCGCAGATAATCATTTTTGAGAGCGTTGCCATTCAGGTGCAACTTCGGCGCAACTAACTGTTTTTATCATTTACCTCAAATAACGTCGGACTCATTCCATTTTCAAACCTCATTTCCGTGCTCGTTATCACAATGTTCCCTATCACGTCCTTACCCCATGGATGGATTACGAGAGCTCGAGTACTTCAAAACGCGAACTTCTATACTTGTGATTGTTTCATGCGCGATGTCTACGCTCGCATTGTAATTAAGTCCTTGAGATGTAAAGACTTGAATTCTATTTGTCAAACCTCTCTTCAGTCAGTATACAGGAAACCCTGGATCCACATCCCTAGCCCAAGCTTTGAGTCCTCCCACTACATCCTTCACTAATCCCATGTCTATGTCGAGAGCTCTCAGTGCGTCTGCCGCAATTTGTGAGTCATTACCTAGACGACAGAGGACATATATGTCTGTCTTCGGGTCGGCAGGGAGATAGGCTTGAGGATCTGCGACGAGGATGTTTAGAGGAACGTCTGGGTATATTTCAATTTCAGGAAGAAGCTTGATGTTTAGAGAGAAAAGCGTACTGATCGACGACGGAAGGTGACAAATTCCATATTCAGTCGCAGGACGCACATCGAGGAGGTGTGGCGGTCGGTCGGACTGTAACGCCGCTTCCAAATCCTGGCGATATATTTTTTTTCCCTTCAGACAGAAAGGCATACACCAAGGTAACAGGGTAGCACGTACCTTGACTCTAACTCGAGCACCAGTCACACCGTCCTCTAGTCCCTTCGCCTCCCAATCCGGTCTTGTACCTCCACAGAACTGGATATAATCAACATCTTGTATTGTCCCTACTCTCTGTTCGGCCATCCCACACGCAGCACACGTCGGTTTGCGTGATCTCAGTTTGATACTTCGGAAGGGTGAAGTACCCAGGGCAGAGTAGAGGAGTAAGCTCGGCTTCTTGTCTATCACAAACACGATTAGCTTTTGAGCAAAATGAAGAAAACGCACTCACCGTGCAGTCCTGTAATAATCTTGATAGCCTCCAACGCTTGCAAATTGCCAATGACACCCGTCACAGCACCCAAGATCCCTGTCTCTTCACACGTCCCGACCATTTCCTGTGCCGGCGGGCGGGGGTACAAACAGCGGTAACACGGACCGCCAGCATAATTGTACACGCAGAGTTGGCCTTCGTATTTCTGAGCCGCACCACTGACGAGGGGCTTACCTAAGACGACGGCAGTGTCTGAAAGCAGGTAGCGTGTCGGGGCATTGTCGGTACAGTCAAGGATGATATCGTAGGGCGAGAGAAGAGTTTGAGCGTTTGAAGACGAGAGGGCGGTAGTAATGGTATCAATCGTTAGATTTGAGTTTAATCTAAGACCACAAATAAGTTCCTTGGTAGATTGGCACAGAAATTTCAGCACCTATTCAGATATAAAGCTGCAGATTTAGCTTTAGGCATTCCAATAGTTTCTTCGCTGTGAAGAATCTGTCGGCCTAAATTTGAGAGTTCAACAAAGTCATGATCGATGATGCCAATGCGTCCTGTTCGAGTCAGTAGTAAGCGCAATTGTCATAGATAACGACACACCGATACCCACAGCGCCTAGATATTGAAGAGCAGGACATCCAAGTCCACCTGCCCCTACTACGACGACTGAAGCATCCTGTAATTTTAATTGACCTGCTGAGTGTCAGCTATATCGTTTCTAATATTTCACACTGAGCACTTGCCTGGGAGACCAAAGCCCTCCAAGATCATCTGCCTTCCATATCGTTGATACTCGGGAAGCGACAGCATCAAAAGACAGTTCTTTGTGACCACGTGCTATAGTCTCAGGTTCAACTTTTCACATAAGCACACACATCTGGTTCCTGTTGAAATTATGTCGTGGTCGTAGGCTATACAGACTCACGATGGCTCCCGAAATCAAATGATTCAGCAAAGGGAGTCTCTGGAAGGCCTATCTCGACGAAGCAAACTTGAAGCACTACGACGCTGAGGTCTTCATTGACCAATACCGATTTACTCATCTTTGCGACTGACTCACCATGTGACACCGACCAGGCCGCTCTGTCTTACCAATGGTCCCTTTTGTTCTCAAACTTTCTGAGTAGCTCGGCAGCATCCTCCATTTTGGAAATTATTCTATTCGCCATTTGGCCTCCAGGGTTTATCAAACGGTGACGTCAATTGAATTCTTGGTTTGGAATTCAACAGCTTGTTTGCCATCTTCCCTTGTTGGCTTCGCACTCTATATATGCCAGTCATTGTCTCCAATATCCTGGGATGCCTGTCCTTCCCACGTCTCATCTTCTGTTAGTTGAATCTTAATTATCATACGCAACGATGTACGCTTAATCTGGAAGTCACGCTGTATGCCGTGGCAACATCTGTCGAGAAAAATCCTTAAGCATCCGAGATGCAGCGCAATACAAATTACTCATTTTTTTCTCGATTTTAGGACTATCTGTAAAAATTCTATTGAAAACATCCTGAGAAGGATCTTACTTCGGTTCTTATTTGACTGACTTGTTGCGATAAAGGATCGGTGAGAGCGGATTTTTACGTAGTTCCGGAAGTCATCCGTTGAATATCGTACTTTTTGGTTCATGTTGCCCGTCAGATTCCAAGACACGCATCGGATCGCAGAAGGCAACAACAATTCTTTGAGTTTTGTTGCGCGTCTGACATGGTAATGATATCGATTTGAACTTGCATGCATACACAGAATCTGGATCGTAATTGCTAAGGATCGAAACACACCGACAAGCTGCATTTCAGTCGGTCAAAATACTTCCATTCAGAAGCTTGTTGATGAAAGATTGACATCCTCACCTTTTGAGGCGTCGACTGGCCCGTGTTACACTTCCAAGAGGTCGTGGCAGTGTTTTCTTCGAACGTGTCTCGAAGTTCACATTTGTTCTCCTGTTCCTCGGTCTATACATCAGCAATGTGGGTCCACCTTTCGCATGTACTCTATTGACAGATAGAGGGTGTACATGATTTGACTCCCAGCTCCTGAGACCGCGTCGCGATACTGGTCTGAAGCGTCTAGATCTCTGTCCTCCTTAATTGAGCTTACGATTCCAGGAATAAATCTTCTCACGTTCCAAACGATAGTATGTATCTTGTATGGTGCAATCCCGGAGAGGCCCGATTAGCGGCGGTATGACTGACTGAGTAGGGGGAGTATGCAGAGGTCCAGCTTCCTCCATCTCTACCTCTTGACACAATGGAGGCGGGAGCTTTACCAGCAGCTCCGCATTTTGTTGACAATCTGTTGTTGTTGACCATGGTGGGCTCATTTTCATTTCTATATCTCGCTCGGAAGTACGCGTCTCGTCAAGTAGCCATATCCAGTCCTTGGAGCGGATAAATGGATGTCTCCATGCTAGAACATCGCAAAATGCTCGATTGTACACGATGACTCCCTGATAACAAACGTTCATCTGGGACAGTAGTTTCTTTGACTCGGAGGGAGGAAGGGTGTTTCAGAGAAATGCGTCTCGTTGATGAGCTTATTTTTATGATGTAAGTCAATAATTGTTGATGAAAGTTGTCAATACAATGGCGTAATGTTGCCACCGTGGACTATTGAAAAGGGGTACTGAGCAACAAAAGACAGATCGGTAATGATAGAAACGCCTTGAGAGATGCTTCTCAAAAAGTGTACACAGAGGTCGTAAAACAAAGTAAGACACAAAAGGAGAGACAAAAGTCTAGTTCATCACGTTAAGTTTGGAAAACAGAACTTCGTTTCCTTAGGCTATTGTCAACTATACCTTCGTCCCTATGTAGTGGACAGAACTTAGACTACGATTATCCAAAGACAATCTGGCGCTATTCTTGTTTTTCTTTTTTGCTACTTTCAGAGTAGCCCTCTTACGTCTAAGAAGAGAAATCTAATTAACAAGGTTTTAAATATAGGAGATATTAGTTCAAAGAGATAAATTAACAAGGTTTGAAATATAGGAGATATTAGTTCCAAGAGATAAATTAACAAGGTTTGAAATATAGGAGATATTAGTTCAAGGAAATATGACGCCGAAGTACCTTGAAGGAAGGATTAAAATTACAGATAAACTTATTCTATTGCTGGAGGCGAAGGCGGAGTTTGTACCACCGTGGCGTTTCGAGCAATCCGGGCCTGCAGTTGTGCCATAGAGGGAATTCTAATTGTCAGAGGTCGAGTTTGTTCCTGTTCCGGAGCTTCATTATCGAGTTTGACCTGAGTTAGGATGTTGCCCAAATCCTCAACATCGTTCCACTGCTGATTTTCTTCGACCGTGATCGACGGTGGTACTTCGTTGTGTTTTTGATACCGGCTTGCCTCAGATCCGACGTCTAATTGAACGCCCTGGAATAGGACACTCAATTCTCCATCATCTAGATGCTCATTCACTGCCGGGAATGCCGCGGCAAACGAACCAAGCTGCAGAACTCCTTCACTCGATTCAGCCCGTTGGGATGTATTGAGCTCTGGTCGGAGCGAATTTAGGCTCCGCGGCTCCGAGTCCAGAGATGATCGGACGAGATGAGCATACGTATCGGCATATCTTGCTTGTGGTTGAGCGAGTGTCAACGTTCCAAGTCCTAGTGTTCCAATATCATCGATCATCTGTGTCGTTCCTCGCGTCCTAGCCTTCCTGCTAGCCGTTGTCCCTCTTATCTTTCGTGTTTTTGACCGCCTCCTTTCTGAAGGAGGGTCCCTATACTCATGTAGAGACGTCGACCCCTCGATAGGCCGTGATGTGTAGGGTGCACTTCGCCTCTGCTTATTCTCCCTACGGCGTTCTTTCCGGTCCTTCTTCTTGGCATCATGGGTACTGTTCCCTTCTTGCCGAATACGGCATTCCTCCCTCTTGAGGTCGCGAAGGGTGTTCTCGGCTTGAAAAAGCTGTTCCGCCATATGATTGAGAAACTCATCAGCCTCGGCATAGAAATGTTCCTCTGTATTTGGTAGGTTGATTTGCCGCGGATGGGGAGTGGGTGGCCGAACTAGTCGCTCCGGCGGTGAAGATTCATCACGTCTATCCGGAGAAGGCGCCTCTAAATTTTCAGCTAGTATCTCCGGTCTGTCATGTATTTCCTCCTCACGTCGTAATCTTTGATGATTTCGGTGGTGATCCTCTGGAGACGACAGCTCCGTATGTCGCGGATGTGGAACTAGTAGCTGAATTAGATGATGCGACGGAGGGGACTCGCTGCGCCATGCAGAAGGCGCATCTAGAGTTGTATCTGCCTCTGCCCTGTCGTAGATCCTATCCTTGCGCCGCGATTTCTGATGTCGGCCGGGGTGATGGCGATGATGGTACGGATGGACATGGGAGTGCTCTGAATGGAAATGTGTTGTCGGTTCCTCAGATGAAGGATCTTCAGCCCTCTCACTCTCGTAGAAATGGCGTCTTGTCCTTTTCCGCGGCTCAGGTTCTAGAATATGAACAGATTTTCGTGATCGACGTTTGCGTGGCTCGGATGTTGGATACTCTGAATCTACTGGAAGCGTGGCGGGGGACTTGAGAGGTGATAAGTAGTGCTGGGGTTGTTCAGGCCATGGAGTATGTTCTAACGGAAGGCTCGGAAGGGTGAGGAGGTGCACCGGCTCCTCATGTGTCGTCTAGAAATATAAATGATACTCAGCTATAGCAACGTAATCAGAAGGTGTTGCTCAGGCATACCTGTGCTTCGTCTTCGTAGTCGGGCAAGGAAGACGGGAGTGTTGAAGCCTCTGAAGGGCAGACAGAGACCGCCGGCGGTGTCGATGGTGTCGGAACATTCAGCGCATCAGGGCGCTCGGTCACAACATCGATCTCTGGCACACAATCCGAGTTTTCAGTAGACGATGGCCTCCAGTAGTGAAGAAACGCAGGATTGTCGCCTTGAGGATGTTCCGTCTTACGATCCTGTAGCGACAAAGGAAAGGGACTTTAATACAGCATCAGGTCCAGAGTAGTTTTGCTTGCCTCTTCTGGTGGACCAGCCACATTGAAGGTCATCAAAGGTAGTGCGGCGACGTTAGTCTCCGTCGTAGCTGAAGGTATTGGGAAAGTAGAAGTTACGGGAATCACATATGGAGTCGGTGCCACATAGAACGGTGGCTCGAAAGAGTGTGGCGAAGTTACCTCAAAGTTGGATGCTACAATTGGCAGTGCAACCAACTTCTGTTCCGGTGGGATCTGCCATGGAGGGACGAGAAGAGACTCGGATAGAGGATCAGGGTAGACATCGTCCTCCATGTAGTAATCTCCAGCAAAGAGAGGGTGTGTTGCAATAGCGAGCCACGCGAAACTACCTTCATAGATGCACTGTATTCCCCGGCCAAGTAGTGTTATTGGATTAGCATTGTATAGAGCGATTCTGGGAAAGTTTTCCAGATTCATGGTGTCGCAGAGGTGAGAGTACATATGTCACGGTTTGTGATTTTTTGGGTGGGATTACGAGGCGAAGTTGACAGCTGTGACCCAACGCCACCTTGCTTTTTGGAAAATAGAAAAAAAAAAGAAACGAAAAGTAACCTAGAAACATCATAATAACAACGTAGACAATAGCTACAAGAGATAAAGCAGCCATCGATATTTTTTTTTCAACGTTGTTTTGAATAAGAAGGTAGTCGCGCTGGTTGCCAGTGAGCGTAGAATAAAACAAGAATTAGCTAGGCGAAGTGGAGACTGTCACAACAGAATAAACAATGAGACAATGACTCGACAAGAACAAGACCGGTATAGACAAGCGCTTAGCCGATGTTTTGTCCATTACGTTTTGTCATGGTAAATCAAACACAGGAATCTTTTACGTAGCTGCGTCTATGTGATTTCAGAGCGCCGAGGACTGAGAAGCAGCGATGAGATTGATGAGGCGTTGACCCGCCGGGAATATGGGCGGGCGCGCACGGCCGGTCAAACAACAAGAGAAGCGCCCACCGGTGCCGAAGACGGCCGTCCCTTTGTATGGTCAGGTGACTCGTGATCAACTGGTCAATCAGACAAGCTTCCACGGTTCTTGCCGAACCGAGTTCGAGCCAACATCGACAGGTTCAATTGACTTCGATGATCCCCATCTTCACGTCCCCCATGATAACGTTCAAACGTTGAAGCTTCAGCCAACTGCGCTTTTTAGGTCTCTCCTTCTTGCTTTCTACCCAATCATTAAATTATCTCCTTCTCCTTCTCGAAGGGTAGAACCGAGAAACCCTTGCTTCTCAGCCAGGCTATGCTAGGAATGACAAGGTGGTGCATGTTGATTCAAGATCAGGAACTTTGCCTGGCAGACAGGCAGACATACCCTTGTATATCACCCGTCAAAACGATAATGGAAGCCAAGTTTGTGTACCTACTGTCAAGTCTGCTCCTCGCCGCTCTGTAGCCGGCATGATCATGTTAGCAGGGCGTATTCAGTATCCACATCCTCGGAGGTAAAAACTACCGCCCTTTGTTCTATCTGGAGAATAACATAATGAGGGGGTTGACATACATTCTACCCGGGGGAGTTTTTCTAATCGCGCCGAGTCCACCACGGCATAATATATGCATGGATCTGGGCATATGGATTCCCAAGGTTAGTCTCTATAGTTGCGTAAGATCGCTATGTACCAACTTTGAAATGATTTGCAATTGCAAACAAATTTAGCTGTGCTTCACGTACCACAAGTTTTAGGCTAAACTGTATACACGATTTATTTTTGGTCTGGTACATGGCGGTAAAAGTCGCGCTGACGCCATCCGACTTGATATAAGCTCGAGGCATATTGCATATCTCCAGATCCGCGCGCAGTCTGGCGTAAACTTGGAACTCTCTTTTGTGCCTGACCAGACCAGTGGTTATTGGATTCATCAATGAAATAGGTTTGTATTTTCCTCTCTGCATTCATTCATTTGTTTATTTTTTCCCTTTATGATGAGATTGATCGATCTATGGCTTCTCATACTTCTGAATTTGACGATGGGACAAACATCTCATTTTTATCATATCCCCATTTCCATCGCATAATGCGTGGACCTTTCTGTGTTCGATTACGCCAATCATGGGTTATGTGTTCATGATGTCCCTGGGAGGTAGTGCGCTGACCGCCGAAGTCAGGATTAGGATTAGGGAATGCGTTTGCTCCCTTGGAAAATTGAGAAGCCATAATCGCAATCTTAGCGCGGGAATTCCGATTTACTTGAGCTTTCTTCTTTTATCGAGCCAGGTACCTTCATGCCTAAGCAAACGACGGAGCTCATGAAATGGAATTCGTGTGCCGAACTTGTGGACTCGACTCGATATCGGCACACGAAAGCCGAAAGACCACGATCATAATATTGCCGGATGTCTTCTGCAAGTATACATCCAGGGTTCTATTGCGTGGAGTGACCTTTTTATCGGCGCTGAGGCTGTGTACTGAAGTTGTACCTTGCGATACACGTGTCAACGGAATCCTCCATGGGCGCCACCGGACCAACCACACAGCCGTCCAATTCAGTTCATAGTCAAGCGCGATGTGACGCTCAACTCGTCAGATTCACTCACAACTTCATGCGCTGATATGGCTCTTTGAAATTGGCGGATGACGGGGTGTGCTTGTTTGTTTTTCGTGTTAACATGGAGTCCTCAATCGACGTTTTAGGTTAGGTTACGTCTAAGCATAACCTAGAATCCCGTGAATCCTGCGATTATGGCATGACTATGCGTACATATGTTTTGCACCTTGAGTCTAATACCGGGATCATTAGAATCCAAAAACGGCGATCTGCACATGTTCAGTTGGTTTACTCGAGTTTACCAGGCAGATGCAGGGTTCTTTGCTAATGGGAACTTGATACCAGAATTCCATGGAGAGCGGAGTAGAAGACAACATTGATTTTCTTTCGTCTTTGGACCGGGTTTCGAACTACTTTTGGAGATGGACTCACACTAAGAGCAGTTGTTATTCGGCTTGGGTGACATGATCTGTCATAGGATGTGGGGATGCGACGAAATGGGCGGATTCAGGGAGCAGGATCGATCAGACTGGATAGACCTGGTGCATTGGAGTTTGGGTGGCAGATCGGGACTTTGTGGTTTAACATCTTGGGGAGCCAGCTTGCAGGAGTTCGAACCCAGGCGCTGCGACGTGTGACATGTCTATCCGTCACCTTCTGCCATTCCAATTCTAGCCCCGGCTACTCACCAATTATCATGTCTTTCCATCTATACAAACCTTAGATTCAATTCTCCCGGTTTCTATAAAAGCCCTTGAGCAGATCACTTGTTTTTCCAGAAAATGGGCAACTCCCACTCGTCCCCTCTTCCTTGTGCTCACCACCAACCCAAGCCCCGCGCATTTCGCCGCCAGCGCTCTGCCGTCTTCTCGCGCATCAGCCTTGGCTGTCCGTCTGTTGCTGAGTCTGCCTCCAGCCAGGACTCTGCTACTGTCATCAATGAAAAGGTGCCTCGGCCCAAACACCAGCTCTCGCATTCCTCGAGTCTACCTACTCTGCTGAACGTCGCCTACGCGCCGTCAGAAGGCGTCTCGGGCGATGCCGTCGCTGCGTACAATGCGTTTCTACGCGACTTTCCAGGTATCTGCTTTGACTCAGGGTTTGTGTAAGCAATCTTATCGGGGCGCCTTAGAATATCGGTCAACTTGGATACTCGACACTCTGCGTCGGACAGACTACACAAGGCTTGAACATACGGGCGAAACCTATGTCGACTACATGGGCGGTGCCTTGTTCCCAGAGAGCTTGATCAAGGTCCACACTGATTTCCTCAGTCGCAACGTCATGGGAAACACACACTCCGTTAGCAACAGGTGACTATATGCGTCTGAAACGCGCCCCAACGCTGATCGTCTTGCATTCAGTTCCAAATTATCTTTACAGTGTGCCGACGAGGCGCGCGCTGCAGTTTTGTCCTTTTTTCAGGCACCTCCAGAATATACTGTCGTGTTTACTGCGAACGCAACGGGTGCCTTGAAACTGGTGGGAGAATCCTTTCCCTTCACCGGCGGAAGCAGCTATGTGCTCGGTTCTGATGCACACAATAGTGTACGTCATAGAGATCTTTTAATATACGTTGAGATAAGATTTGATCAATTCATAACAGGTCCATGGAATCAGGCAATATGCGACTGTTCGTGGAGCCAAAGTCGCGTATATCCCTTCTACACCCAATGGAGGTTTTGAGGCCTCAACCGCCAAGGTAAAGGTTTTTGCCCGCTTGCTTAACCGAACAAGGCCCTTTCTCATCCCTGGCCCAGAACATCCTCTTACGCAACCGGCCAAGATCACGCGAGCTTGCGCCCAGTCTGTTCGCCCTCACCGGACAATCCAACATTTCCAATAGCAAAAATCCACTCTCCATGATCGCATACGCCGGATCTCTCGGGTACCATACTATATTGGACGCCGCAGCCCTGGCGCCGACGTCTGCTTTCTCGCTCAAGGAACACCCAGTTGATGCCATGGCGGTCTCTTTCTACAAGATGTTTGGATTCCCCACTGGTGTCGGAGCGTTAATTGTCAAAGAATCTTTCCTCGCCCAGCTCCAGCGACCCTGGTTCGCTGGTGGTACCGTTGACGTGGTACAGGTACCCGGGACGATCGTGACGCGCGCTCACAAACTACATGAACAGTTCGAGGTACGCAGAGTAATTATATATGTGATCTATTCCCGCGGTTTTTCTGACTGTCTCAACCTGTATACAGGACGGCACGATCAATTACTTGACCTTGCCCGCGATCACAGACGGCCTCCAGTTCCTCTCCGCATACCTCCCATTCCTGCCCCTTCGGCTGTCCTCTCTCCTTCACTATCTGGTGGACTCCCTCTCTATCCTATGCCACGACACGACCGGGAGCCCTGTCGTACGAATCCTCTCCAGGCTGCCGACGCGGCGTTTGAAATCCGTCGGCGATCAGACCGAGACCGGATCAACGGTGTCCCTGATCTTTCTGGATGTAAGCTTCTTACCCCACTCCAGTGACCCTTATTGACTGCGTCCCGGTTCAGCCGAAGGGTGAGATGATTCCGAATTCATTCATCGAATACTCCGCATCCAAACAATTCATCTCCCTGCGCACTGGGTGCATGTGTAATCCCGGCGCCGCTGCGGCGATCTTGGGCATCCAGGAAGACATGGACAAGCTGTATCATGGCGTCACGCTTAAGGATTTTGAGCACGCTGTCGGGCGCGAACTGGGCGTCGTGCGCATTAGCCTGGGGCTTGCGAGTAATTTCCAGGACGTGTGGAAGGTGTTGCGCTTTGCGGGCTCGATGGGGATCGAGAAGGCGCGCATGGCGCTTTGGGAGAGGTGGATGGAGAGCAAGGGGGGGTCGGCGTGTTGTGTTGGGCAGGCACTTTAGCCCCCGTGGCCCACGGACACTTACTTGCATATCGAGCATGCACGGAACATATAGAAGCTCCAAAGACTCGGATGGAAACACAGTTGGAGGATTTGCAGGTCGTGTGGATTATTCTTCATCGACAGGTTTGATCTTAATTCGCTCGTCTCATTTGTTGCTTTACAACCCTAGATTCGGACGCTTATTCTTTCCCCTTTCACCTTGTAAGTTTTAGTAGTGTATATAGTTCTCCGTTTTGATTGTAATGTACATGTAATGATATATATATACAATTGTTGAAATGGATCGAACACTGTGGACTTTGTACTCAAATTCTATCATCTTCTTTGGTGGGGGTGTTCTGTTAGATCTTGTGTGTGGCCTCTTTTTGAACATGAAAATCAACGGAAGCAAAGTAAATAACGAAGTGGATCGTTGTCATCATTGTTATTCCGTATAGACGACTCGGATTAGGGTTGTACTGAAGTCCCTCGTAGTTCGGTTACCTTACTCCCGGATCTCACCTGAATCATTCCCATCTATCTCAGTGTTCGGAACCAATCTATCTGCTCTCAGCGATCGTTATCAACTTACCAACTACGCACGGCCGTGGCTTGCCGTACCGTGGAGAACATACCGACTAAACATGCTATCTACGCACAGCCATGGCTTGTCATGCCAAGGAAAACGTGTGTAAACCGCGGTATCATCTTTTATCTTGAGTGTTCCATCGGCTTCCCATGCGTTATCAATAGCAGTTTGGATTGTAGAAGGAAAGTTCCAAAGGGAGTATCATGAGTTGCGGTTTCCACAGCATCCGAAAATGGGGGTAGACAGCTGGAGGTAGGGAGAGTTGGCTAGGTCCGCGCGTGGACGACAGGCGCTATATAAATTTGGACCAAGTATGCTCCGGCCGTCTTCGTTCTTTGAAAAAATTCATCTGCTTCAGTACCACCGTTGGATTACCTTACCCGATGGATACCTTTAGTGCTGAAACTTTTTTTTTCCAAGCACGCAACCATAGCTATCTAGTACTGGGCAAAATCTAGTCGAGTGGAATCCTCTCGAACTACTCCGGGTAGTGTCCGAAGGCATACTATGTAGTGCAGCACACCATGGCCGAGTAATCAAAAATCATCGATTAACTCTGTATATCATGAAAATAGGAAGTCGAGTGAAGCAAGCCCTCATTCAGTGCTAGTGAATTTAGGGAGAATATAATCGTCACAGAGCATCTGGGTGTCCTGAGCCATACATGGTAAGTAATAACATGTATGCACATGTAAGTTGATAATCATAAACTAACAGGACTCGGATTCGGCGAGCTTGTTTGATCAATCATCAAAACCTAACTCTTTATATGAGCTTGTTCTACAGACATCGAGACCTTGGAAGAAATGAACACTATGGAATTGAATGGCTGATCTCATTGGCAGTTTAACATCATCTCAGCATGATCATCACTTGACGTTCTGTGGAAAACATAGTACTGATCGGATTTTTGTAAAATACGGTGACATTTGATCTGGGGTTGTTCGGCCTCCCATACGCTATATATAGCTATTTAGTAGAAGAGATCCAGATGTAGAGTATCATGAGTGTGATTTCTTACGACATCCCAAAAATGGAGGTAAGTCGTAGAAATACCGGTTAGATTGCACTTTGTCGTGTACCGAGTACGCTACGGACATATTTACTCTTCGGATGCTGCAAAAACTCTAAATACTCTAGCACCACCTTGGACAGATATATCTGCAATGATGCCTTCCACTAATTGATGCCTTTGGTATCTTTGAAGCACTCAGACATAACCATCTATAGTACTAGGTGAATCTAGTATAGTGGAACAGTCGCACACTACCCAGAGTGTCCGAAGCCATACGTCACGACGCGTCATTAGATGTGCGAGTAAACCAATAGTAATCAACTGACCTCGCTTGTCGCGAGCTAGAAAACTAAACGGCTGATCTCATCTACAACCCATCTCAGTGTTCGGGATACGTCTGCTCTGAGCTATCATTAAACCCACTATCCAAGCAGCATGACCATCCCTTGACGTACTGCGGAAAACATACTGACCAGGTTGTGTAAAGTGCGGTGTCATTTTTCTTCTTAGATCGTTCCAATGGCTTCCCATGTGTATGAATAAACAACATCAGTAGAGAAGCTCCTAGATGTGTATCACGAGTGTGGTTTTCACAGCATCCCGAGTGTCCGAAGCCATACGTGATGCGTGATAACACGATTAAACCAAGATTATCGACCAACGCTCACGAGCGCAGTTGCTGTCACTGTTCCATAGAGACCGGACAAGCGAGATGCGCACTAACGAATGGCTGACATCATCAGCAGCTAATTGGTTAGAGTTTCGGTTCGCTACCAACAAGAAGACTAGGGTATTGTCATAGGACAAAAGAAGTCATGTGAAGAATCGAACGATACAGGCTAGAAGAGAGCATACGATGTCGATGACCAGACGTTGAAAAGGTTCCGTGTTCATAGGTTCTTCTATATCTCAACGAACCACGCGAACCCCGAGTGGCATTTGTGCGCCCTTCTCTACCTCATCCTCAGTCGTCGGAACCATGACGGCTCCCTGTGCACCATTTTCGTCTTGGGTGTTGTGAAGAACTACAGGTGCCCAACAATCTCAGAAAGGAATGCTTTGAGATCTGTATAGGTGAATTTCCGGCCGATACATAAGCTACTCGTGAGTGAAGGTCCAGTGTTCAGCGACGAAAATGGAAACCACCAAATCGGAAAGATAAGCAAATGAATCCGTCAGATCCGTTCAACGGGCCCTTCGCATATAACACTCACAGTATACCACCTGAGAAAGTCAGGCTGGGAGGGGTAAGGTAAAATATTCATGAGGTCAGGTCAAGACGTGCAAGGTGAATCACGTACAGATTGCCGATATCGCCGACAGATGTTAATGTCTTGATGCCGGGGTCGAGCCACCGTTCCAAATTCAACTTCTCTGTATCGTGACCAAAGATATCTCTTTGTTCCTGCACAGCCAACCAATCACGTCAGCGGTCCGACAGGTACCCGAGTCGGAGAAACAGGGGACAGGTACGGCTACTCATCGTAAAGCGCCCAACGCAGGACTAACCGATTATAGCCGCTGGTAATAATTCGAAGACCATTCGGGATAGAAAGCTCTGTTATTACTTCACCTGTTGTGGTAGTGACGGGCTTTTAGGGGGAAGCACATCATCCCGACCCACATATCTGTACATCTACTACCGCAGGGGTGATATCGGAGCATTTTCTGGATTCGGAACACCCATTGAAGTATGTATGGCCTCAAGTCCACTCCGTTTGGGTGCACACGATTGGGCCACGGACTAACGAGTCAGTTGAACCTGCCTGATTTCAGCCCTGAGCTCTGTTGAAGATAAGGGTGGTGTGACAATTCGAGTATCCATGCAACCAAGCATGTAAGCCCTTTGTGAACTGAACTTATAAATTCAGTCAAGTATGAATTTGTGGGTCGGTATTGTAAGGAGTCCCAAACTGCACGGTGTCAGAGTCATATCGAGGAAGAAAGTCAGGCTTACGGTAAGGTTTCATCTTACTGTTCTAGGTTTGTAACATCAGCAAAGTCAGCTGATTGGGGTTATAGTGCCCATAGTATATGACACAAGAGACATAGCACTTGGTAGTGTGAGCTTGGAGTCATAGTGTCATATAGTATATCATGCTAGAGACACAATTCCTGGTAGTGCGAAATACTGGATTCATAGTGCCATGTAGCATGTAGCAACGCAAATAGAGAGTAGTATATACTAGTAGTGCTACTAATGAAACAGTAGTATTCTGTAGCTACCCGCTGTTGTCTACCTTCAAATAAATTTTTTTGGAGGAGCGTTACCATTTCTGGTAGCATTCAACAACTAACAACTTTGACCCTTTCAGGGTTAGCCTATCTTTCCCACTGGTTTGCCATGCCATATGCACACTATTGTGTGGTGTCCATCTTGAGGAAATGCGTTAAGCACAATCCTGGTTTGGAGTAGTGTGGGAGTCTGTGCTGACTATCCAGGCGGTGTGAAGGTGCAGGGATGTGGGATTACATACATCCACTAAAACTATCAGGGGACCTCCATTTTGTTCTATATCCACTTCCATCTGCTCTGCCTTTCCACACTTCATTCTGCCCCTTCATGCTGCTCCCTGGGATCCCTGGGGCCTGTGTTGAGGAAAATGCCAATTGACCTCATCACACGGATCATCATATCATCAATGAATATGTATGTTTTCTATTATGATCCAAATACAATTTGTCATAGTGAAACTTACATTATTCATTGATGTTTCACTAATTATATTGACAGTATGTAATGATTTTGTCTCCCTGAAGTTCAAGTTATTCTTGACTTGTTAACATCAGGTGTGTATATTATATTACATTACAATATTTGTTTAATAAATTCTTATTCTTGACTTGTTAACTCCAGTTTCATAAATCATATTGTTCTTAATTTAAGTGGAAACTGCACTATGCTTTGTCAGGTTATGGGCTCTGCTGTCAGTGAACCTTTGGAGACTTTGCAGTTTGCAAAGTCCAATGGTATCAACTATCATGTTTGGTCTGATAATATAAAAAGTGTGTCAGGAGACTTCTATTTTCAGCACTTCACTACACCAAGCCCACTTCCTACACCACTCCCTGGGATCCCTGGGGCTTGCTCTAGACTTCTGGGGTTTGTTCTAGACCTCTGGAGATCTCTGGAGATCTCTGGAGGTTGTTTCCTTTTTAGAAAACCCCTAGAACTTCCTGCACTCCCCGTTCAAGCATTATCCAAGGTTAAGATTAGCTCTGGTCACCTACACAGTTGTTCCCATGCCTCTGCCACCTGCTGATGTGCCACGCTAAGCAGCAGAAATCCTGAGACTTGTTCTCTTTAGATTTCCCTCTGCTAGGTGATTAGTTACCATTGTATTGTTGATTATCATGCCTAATATAACTTTGGATTTCCCTCTGCTAGTTGTGTGATTGAGCTGCAACTCCTGGAGGTTGCCCTTACAAAGTGACTTTCAGGCCAAACCACTTTGGGGTGTTGTACATGTCTGGTTGCAAAATATGGCCTCCCAAACCACCCAGTGAATTCCTTGATCTGATAACATCTTGTTCAACTGAAATTACTCTGGTTACTCATTTCACTGATTTCTTTTAGAGATCTCTAGAGGTCATTTCCTTTTGAGGCAACCTCCAAAACATCTTGGACTTCTCATCCAAGCAACATCAAAGATTAAAATCAGCTTCAGTCCATCTGTACAATTGCTCTCATGCCTTTGCCATCTACTAATGTGCTCTGCGAGATCCTTTGATTCATTCTCTTTGGATGAGTTACCACTGTACCATCAATTACTATTTCTAATATACTGTACTTTGGATTCTCCTTTGCCAGTTGCATGATTGTTCCAAAACTCCTTGGGGTCATCCTTACAAGCAGGTGGCAGAGGCATGAGAACAGCTGTATTAGAGGATCTGAGCTAACTTTTACCTTTAAGAATGCTCAAACAACAAGAAAAACAGGATACTCCAGAGTTTGCCTCAAAAGAAAATGATCCTTAGAGATTTTTGAAGATTTAGAGCAGCTGACAAAGCATAGCACAGTTTCCACTTGAATTTAGAATAATATGATTTATGGAACTGGAGTTAATGAGTCAAGAATAAGAATTTATTGAACAAATATTGAAATGTAATATATGTCACAACCTGCTACCAACCTCCAGTACTCAGCCCCAGCCCCAGGATTCCCACCTCCCCAAGGCAGCCTCCATGACATTTCAGGCCCAGACTGCTGCTCAACTGACCACCCCAACAGTCTTCAGCCATCACTGCTTGTTATGGCCACCAGCCACTGCTGCTCCTGGCACCCCTTGGCCATCACCATTCACAGCTGCCACATTAGTGCTGGCCCCAGCTATTTCTGGTGCTTCCCCAGCTGCAGCTGCCACATTAGCACCTGCTTCGGCAACCCCCAGCACTCCCCCCTGGCCTGTGCTGAGGCATCCCCTGGCTTCCACCAAGATGCCCATCATGCATCACAACTATGCATCACTCCTGGTTCAACCTCTGTATGCCATGCTCCATCCTTGCTTGCCTCATCACCTCATTGTCATTCCATGCCTCCATGCTTCCAAAGCAAGGCCTTCCTTTAAGAGCTTCCTTTGCACCACACAACATGCATTGACTGTCACTGCCGTCTTGCATGATCTCCAGGCTTCATCTTGAGCTCTAGCGCTCCAACTTGTCACTGGAGCCTGTGTCAGGTTCCGCTGACCACAGGGGCTCAGTTCACTGGGCGAATACCTTACATGGTGCACATGGTGTCCACAGACACAGCATACTGGCAAGAGCATGAGGCATAGGAGACCAAAGCAGGGTCAGAGGTGTGAGCAAGGGGTCACCAGTAATGCCAAGCTGGGAGTGAGTGCTGGGGAAGGGTGGAGGACAAGTGATGGGGATAGGCGCAAGTCCTGGGGGTGCAAGAGAATGAAACAAGCAAGCGCTGGTGTGCAAGTGAGTCCTGGTAAAAATTAATGAATAAGAGTTGGGTGAGTGCAGGGACTTAGTGAGTCTCAGGGATAGAAGCGAGAGAAGCAGAGATCAGGCAAGCCAAAAGGGGAAAGAGTCAAGATAAGATAAGGGGAAGTGGAAACAGAACAAGTCAAGACTTGAGGTAGGAGACAAAAGAGACAAGGAGAACTTAGAGGTTGAAAGTGAGAGAGAGAGTAAAGCAGAGATGGAATTAGAGTAGAAGACAAGTAGAGACAACACATAGGAGGAGATACAAGACAAGTACAATATCAAATGAAACAGAGTCAAAAAACAGAGATCAGAATGCATGAGACTACGAGACAGAGACGAGACATGAAGAAACAATATGAGAAGTACGGCAATATCAAGACTAGAGTACTACTTGCTACTCTACAACTTATATACTGTGTGGTAAGTAAGCCCCAGGGCTCAGGCCCAGGTCCCGGGGGCAAGTCATGGTGCTGGGGCTCAGGGTAAGACCCAGGGATTGCACAAGGCGGTGGTGGAGGTTGAGACATGTTGTGCAGCACAGGAGGTCTTGTTCTGGGAGTGCAGAGACATGTAGCGGTGAGGTGGTGAGGAGGTGAGCAGAAGCAGGGCATGGCATGTGGGGGTCAGGTTGGTGGTGATGCATGATCATGATGTGTGATGGAGGTCTTAGCATGGGCTGGGGAAGCGCCAAGTATTGCCAGCGCTGGCGCTGATGTAGCGGTTGTAGTTGGGGAAGTGCGGGGGATAGCTGGGGCTGGCACTGATGTGGTGGTCACAGGCAGTGTGATAGCTGGAGCCAGCGCTGATGTGGTAGTCATGACAGTGATGGCTGGGGGGATGCCAGTGGTGGTGGTGGCTGGTGGTGGTGACAGGCAGTGATAGCCAGGGCTTGCTGAGGTGGTTGGCCAGGTAGCGGTCCAGACCCAGGATGGTCGTGAAGGTGGGTTTGGGGGGGTTGAAGTCCTGGGGCCAGGCCTAAGTCCCAGAGGTTGGTAGCAGGTCGTGACAGCCTGGACCTGTGCCCTAGGGCCTACTTACCACTCAGTATATAAGTTGTAGAGTAGCATCAAGTACTCTAGTTTTGATATTGCCATACTTCCTGTTTCTAGTTTTGTGTTTCAGTCTCGTTCCCTAGTCTCTTGTGTCTGGGTTTTCATTTTTTGACTTATCTCATTTTTGTACTTGTCTCATATTGTCTTGTGTCTCTCATCTTCACTCATGTTGTATCTTTTTCAATTTGATCTCTGCTTTCCTTTCTCTGTGCCTCAAGTCTTTAAGTCTCTTCTCTCTCCTCTTTTGCTTTAGTCTCATTTTGTTCCATTTTCCCTTTCATTTCTCACCTTGGCTCTTCCCTCTTTTAGCTTGGCTAGATCTCCATGCCCCTATCTTTGATCCCAGGACTTGCTAAGTCCCCTTTGCTCACTCCAAGTACTTGATCACCAGCCCTGGAACTTGCTCTTGCCCTAGTGCTCATCCTCCAAGCTCTCCTTACACCCTCAGGACTCACTTGTGCCCCAGGACTCATCTCCTCATCCTCTTTCATACCCCCAGCACTTGCACTTTTGCTCCAGCATAACTGGTGCTACCCCTGCTTGCTTGCTGCTTGCATCCCTGGTCCTGCCCCAGTCTCACATAGTCTGTGCTTTCAACAATACTGTTGTATTTGTAGGCATTGTGCACAGCCACCTAAGGATTCACTCAGTGGTCTGAGCTCCCATGGTCAGTGGAACCTGACAATGTACATTTTTGAAGTTAACAAGTTAAGAATGACTCAAACTCCAAGGAGACAAAATCAGTATCTACTGTTAATATAATTAGTGAAACATTGATGAATCATGTAAGTTTTACTATGACAAATAGTATTTAATAAAAAGCATATATATTTGAAAAAGATATGATTATTGTGTGATGACTGTCACAACCCGCTACTGACCTTCAGTACTCAGCCCCAGCTCCAGGCTACAGAGAAGGGCGCTACCATATCTGATGCCACGTTTTGGTCCATAATGATGATATCACTTCTAAAGTCCTGGAACATTGTAATAGCAAGTATGTACTCAACAAAGACTTTGGCAGACCTTATAGCAGGACTCTCCATACATTGGGAGCGCCTCAAAATGCAAAAGGCAGTGGCACCTTCCATGACAGCCCTACAGACAATGGCAAAGCTAAGATCAAAATTGGTGTGCACAAATGTAAACTGCAAACACACAGAACACACTATCAAAAAAGTGTTACTGGCGAGGAGGGGGCAAGGAGGGACAACTTTCCTCCTAGCTTCCAAAACAGAGACCAAGCTGTAGCAACCATAGCAGCAGGCAAACCAGCCCAGCAGAACATGCCTGTAGTGCATCTGGCAAATGTGTCTCTAGAAGACACACCATTGCAGGTCTCATATGCACTGGCTGTAATTATACCCCAAAAAGACCAAGGTCAGACCCAGCCACATGACATCACTACATACAAAGTCCACGGCTCTGAAACCGTTCCTACGTTTGCAGACTCAGGTGCAAGCAACCACTGTTTTGTTGACAGACAAGCCTTCACTGATTACACTGCATTTACGTCTCCCAAAGAAGGGCAGGCGGCTTCAAAAGATGCAGTCTTTTGCATCATAGGTCAAGGCACGGTCAAAAGGGTTATCAGGACAAACCATGGATGCATTGAGTTTACCTTCAGGGACGCCCTTCATACTCCCAACCTCTTAGCAAACTTGATCTTCATTTGGAAGTTTGACAAGGCCGGGTTCTCAGTAATTTTTGCTAGAGGAAGGGCTAGCTTCAGAGACCCCAACGGCAAAGAAGTACTCACTGGCAAGTGATGTGGCGGCATGTACTGCCTAGATGCACTGGATGCATGTGTAACACCAACGGCAATGATAGCAGCACCCATCTACTTGCCGGTCGACTTTGACAGGTGGCACCATTGTTTTGGACACGCAGGAGGGAACATGATTAGGAAACTCGCAAAAAAGGGCCTAGTAGATGGCCTAACTATAAAAGGGGATCTGTAAGTAAAAGGGTTATGTGAGAATTGTGTCTACAGAAAGCACACGGCACACTCTTACCATGGTGAATGTGAGGTTGAGGAGCACCCAAACAACTGCATGTACATGGACTTATGGGGACCTACATCAACACTCTCTATTGGGGGAGCATCATACATAATGGTTATAGCCGCCAAAAGTGCATCTCACCTTGCTGGATACTTTCTCACTCAAAAAGACACAGTCACTATACTTACTGCCTTCAAATGCTCTCATGCAGAGTTCAAGCATCAGATGGGCCGCAAACTGAAGACAGTGTGTGTAGATGCAGGATGCAAGTGGCTGAACATAAGGTGGAAGACTACTGCAAGCTGCATGGCATTGTCCTCAAACCGGTGGTATTATATGCACATACTCAGAATGGGTTTGTGGAACAATCAATATGCACTATCATTGAAGGCATGCGTTGTATGCTTGCTGAGAGTGGGCTTCCAAAAGACATGTGGGCTGAGGCCACTGCAGCTCAAATATACATGCAGAATTGACTGCTCTCAATGCGTCACAACACCATACCAGAGTGCGCATGGACCAGAAAGAGGCAGAGTGTAGCCCACCTGCACCCGTTTGGCTGCACAGCATATGCCAAGGTGCCAGAGGAGGTGGTGAAGTCCAAACTGGACCTGCGTTTGGTGAAGTACACTTTTGTTAGCTATGCTGGCATTAAGGAATACAGACTATTTGATCATGCCATGAGGACCATGATTACTTCCCATGATGTGATCTTTGATGAAGGAACTGGACACAGAGTTCTCACAGTTATTGAAGAACTAGATGATCTACTAACCACAAACACACCAGCTACCAACACAAGTATCCAGCCAGGGGTCATCACACCTTGCCAACCCATTGCTCCCCATATCCATAACAGCATGCCACTCCATGATCACCAGGCACAGAGCGACACCACCAATTCTGCTGATAAGACCCAGGTTGTGTCAAAAGGTGTACTGACAATTTCACTGGTACAGCTGTATGGATTAGTGGTTAGCGTGCCCTCTGGATTACCTGGCGTCCCCTCAAAAGGCTGAGGTTTGAACCCCAGACATACACTTGGCGTATTTTTCATTATTATTTTTTTGACTTATTTTACCTTATTTTCTTGACCCCAAGGTTTTGCCAGCTTTGCCGCCGCACCCTGGTAACCACCATCATTTCATGATGTTGACATTTTAGTGATTTCATACCTACTTTTTGGCATTTTGACATGACAGACAGCCTGACTGGCACTGTTAGGCATCGCTAAGGTCTGATGGACACTTTTCTATATAAAAGATTGTTGCCTATTATTTACTCACTAGTTCCCCATGTTGGTGACCCAAGGGTCACCAATGGCAACTTCGCTTACAATTTACTATATATACTGTACTTATAGCCTGCAAATAACAAGTTATCTTCACCTTTATCTTTTACGCTTGGGCTTCAGAGCTCAATTCCGCCTTTTTTAAGCTTACTCTATGCTAAGAGCACTTTCATATGGTGTCTTTGTCTTGCCACTGGGAGTACACCAGTGTCCTTGTCATCTACATGCCTTGCAACTATGGCAGGCATTGCATGCTTGGCGACTACGCTAAGCATTACCTTACCACCCCTTTACTGCTGTTTTCGACTAATTTGTCTTCTGGGACCCTGCCTGGCTCACCTCCACTAGCGAGCCCGATGCTACTTGCCTTGTGACTGCTTACTCTGACACCACTTGGTACAATTTTGGGCGTCATCACTGCTACAAATCCCCCCACCAATTCCACCAGTGACAACTCATCCTCAGAGCTGCCAGCAGCCAAAACTCCCCCACCATTGACAGCACCACAATCTCCACAACAATCTGCCTGACTCCAGGCACAAGCCCCTCCAGAGGCCCCCAGGTCATACCTTGCAGGCGACACATACATGTTCATGGCTCTCCAGTTCCTCTAGCAGCCTCAGCAAGTCTCCAGGCACAGATACCACATTTGGCACTCCCAAACATGTATAATGGTGACCGCACCTTCAAGGAGCATTTTCTCCAGTCCTGCCTCACCTACATTCACCTTAGTGAGGATGCCTTTGACTCCAATGCATTGAAGATAGCTTGGATATGCAGGCCTTTACATATGCAATATGTGTGCTCTGACGTCCTGGAAATGTTGGGAGCTACATAGACTGGGCTGCCTTTGAAAAGGATTTCCAGGTGGGGCTCTTCCTAATTAATCCTGCCAAATCTGCTGCACCAGTGCTGCATAACAAGGAGCAGTATGGGCAGAAAAGGCAAACACTAAATGAATACATTGATTCTTTCTGAGCATTAGTTGAGCAAGCGGCCTACTCAGATGGCCTTCAATTGTGCTTCACATTCTGGAATGGCCTACACCCTGTGTTGATGGAGCACATTGACAACCTTGTAGAGGGCTACTCAAACAATGAGTAGATCACCTCCTGGTACAATGTGGCCTAGGACCAGTGGCAGCTCATGGAGATCTGGTGGGAGCTACACTAGATGCACCTTGCTCACCGCCCAACTCCAATGGTGAGTCTCCAGCACTTTGCTCCCATGCATTCAATGCCTGCCTCTGCTCCAGCCACTTTTATACCACAACCTCTACTACTGGGCATTTCCATGGACATAGACACCACCTGGCAGCATCACCCTGCACCACTACTGTGCTGGCAATGCAAAAAGCCAGAGCACTTTGCACAACACTGCCTGCTGGGCCTTGAGGTGTGCTACCTCTCTACCACAGAGCAGGAGGAGCTTCTCCTGCAACTGTTGGCTGCAAAGGATGCCACCAGAGCCCCATCACCAGATGAGCTGGCACTAGAGTTGACCTCAAAGGAGAGTGGCATATGTGCCCTCCTCCTGGGCCTGGAGGAGGATTTTTAGTTAAGCAACAGATGAGATGTACACCTTCATTGCTGGGTACTAACAGGTTCACATGTCTATTGATAGAAAATGCAGATACACACTCTGATGTTAATAATTTCAAGATAGAAAAACCTTGAATCTCTCTTTCAGACATACAAATGCCACCTTTGAATCCTAAGCCATGCTTCCCCACACCTATTAAGCCTTAACCATGTGGTCCTCCCACCTGGAAATGCCAGCTGCCCTGGCAGTATGTGATGGCCTCAACTCCCTCAGCAAACTCCCTGCACCTCAACATGGAGATTGAGACCACAGACATGCAACAAACCTGTGAAGTCATGGCCCTTCTGGATAGCAGAGTGACAGGACTGTTTCTGGACACTGAGTTTGTGAAGCACCATGGCCTGATTATGCAGCCACTCTCTAAGCCCATTCTGGTGTTTAACATTGATGGAACACCCAACAAAGTAGGTGCCATCAGCTCCATCATAGATCTAGTCCTTTGCTATCAGACTCATGCCAAACATGGAGTCTTTGCAGTCACCAGCCTAGGCAAGCATGGCTCCAGGAGCACAACCCAGAAGTAGACTGGGCCCAGAGCAAAGTAACCATGAGCCAGTGCTCCCAGAGGTGTTCCACTTGTGCAACTGAAGTTAAGGAAGAGCGCTGGGCTGAAGCTTAGAAGCATGCAGCTATCCAGGCTTGCTGTGCAGACCACTTTTCCTTTGTGGACATCGACCTTTGGGACCTCCTGCCCCTGGTGTTCCCCTGTAAAAAGGCCCTCTACAAGAATGACTGGAGCAGTGGCAAGGCCCTGAAGAAAGAGCTGGGAGGGGAGTTCTATGGAATCCACAACCTAGAGTCTTTAGATGAGGCAATAGAAGTCAGGGACCAGATCTACACAATTACCCTGAGCCTACTGCTACCCATTGAGAAGATCTAAGCCAGCCAGACCACATCTCAGCAGTTAGCCCAGGCATTTGCCACCAACTCTCCACCCTAAGTGTTCTGGGATGTGGTGCCCCAGTACCTCCACAGCTTTGAGGATGTGTTCTCCAAGGCTTCTTTTGATTCACTCCTGGAGCGCAAGCAGTGGGACCATGCCATTGAATTGATGCCAGACTCCAAGCCCTCCAGCTGTATGGTCTACCTATTAGCACCTAAGAAGCAGGACAAGCTTGACACCTTTCTTCAGAAGAACCTGGACTCTGATCACATCTGCCTCTCCAAGTTGCCAATGGCTTCTTTGGTCTTCTTCTCTTCATTAAGAAGGATGATACTCTCTGGCTGGTCTAGAACCAACAAGTTCTTAATTCCATGACAGTGAAGAATTGCTACCCCCTCTCCCTCATCTTCAAGCTCGTCAATAATCCCCAGAGAGCACAGTACTTCACCAAACTGGGTGTCTGGTGGGTTTACAACAATGTGCGCATTCATGAGGGAGACAATTGGAAGGCTGTCTTTCAGACCAACCAGAGACTGTTTGAACTTCTCAGTATGTTCTTCAGACTCACCAATAGCTCAGCCACCTTCCAAACAATGATGAACAACATCTTTCATGACCTCATCACAGAGGGTGTAGTGTGCATATACCTTGACAACATCCTCATCTACACCAAAATGCTTGAGGAGCACCACTTGATCACATGCTGATAAGACCCAGGTTGTGTCAAAAGGAATACTAACATATTTTCTGACACAGACTTGTGGACTAGTGGTTAGCGTGCTCTATAGTCTGCTTAGTGCCTGCCCCAAAAGCTAGGTTTGAATCCTTGGACAAGCACTTTTTGTATCAGGTTATAATCTATTCTTTATTATTTTTACCTTACTTTCTTGACCTCAAGAATTCACCAACCTTACCATTGCATGTTGGAACTACAAACTCTTCCCTATTTTGTCATATTTCCTTTCTCTACTTTGATTACTAATACCTACAATTTTTGGCCATTCCGCCCTGACACACCTCAGTTGTTCCACTATGTTGGTTTCATCTGAGGTGTGTATATTTATATTACAAACCCAACTCATACTTATATCTACTCTACAGTATATTGACTTACATCTATTTACAACAGGTAGAGTATCTAATTTTCAGTTGTTCCACTACGTTGGTTTCATCTGAGTATATTGACTTACATC
The DNA here is from genome assembly GCA_017657225.1 of Termitomyces sp. T69sscA. Lineage (NCBI taxonomy): Eukaryota > Fungi > Basidiomycota > Agaricomycetes > Agaricales > Lyophyllaceae > Termitomyces > Termitomyces sp. T69sscA. Next base: position 51,122 of record JAGGAQ010000024.1, read on the forward strand.
TATTTACAACATTGCACCCTAGCAACCATCATCATTTTGATGATGCTGATAGTTGGTGATTTCATACCTACTTTTTGACATCTTGACATCACAGACAGCTTGATTGGTGCTGCTAGGTGTCGCCAAGGTCTGATTGACATTTTCCTGTATAAAAGATTGTTTGTTGTTGTTTACTTACCCAGTTCCCCGCTTTGGCAACCTTTGGTCACCAATAGCAACTTTGCTTATAACTTATTATATATACTGTACTTATACACTGCCAATAACAAGTTACCTTCACTCCCCATCCCTTACGCTTGGGCTTCAGAGCTCAATTCAGTCCATCTTAAGCTTACTCTATGCCAAGGTGCCATCTTAGCGCTTTGTTTTTCCACTGGGAGTATGCCAGTGTCCTAGTTCAACTATGCGCCTTGCACCTATGGCAGGCTTCTAGTGTTTGGTGGCTATGCTAAGCACCATCCTCATAAACCCCTTACTGCTGTCCTTTGCTAACTAGTCTTCTGGGACCCTGCCTGGTTCTCCTCCACTTAGCAAGCCTGATGCTATTCCTTCATGCCTAGTGACTGCCTACCCAGACACTACTTGGTACAATTTTGGGTGTCATCAATGCTTTATTTTAGAACACCTCTGACAGCACCAGCTCTATCTCAAATCAGAGGAGTGTGAGTTTAAGCAGATCCAGATCAAGTATTTGAGGCTGATCATCTTGCACAGAACTACAGAAATGGACCTGGTGAAGGTAGCAGGTGTGGCAGAGTAACCAGAGCCCAAGAACAAGAAAGAGGTGCAAGCCTTTCTAGGCTTCACCAACTTCTATCAAAGATATCTCCTGGAAACTCTGGGAGAATGTGCATGCTCTGGGGCTTGTCAGAGAGTTCCACTGGAGACATTCAGATGCATCCCAGGCCATCTAGAAAATCTATCCAATCTTACCAGTGGACCAGGCAATCCAGAACTTCTTCTACCCTACACATCAAGATGCCACATGCTAGAGGGGCAGTGATGTCAAGGGACTTCTATTTTTGGTCTACACTGATTTCCCCTCAGGGCACTTCTCTACATTCCAGCTCACCTCCTGCACTACTCCTTGAGACCCCTGGGGCTTGCTCTAGACCTCCAGGGCTTGCTCTAGACCTCTGGAGATTTTCAGAGATCTCCAGAGGTTGTTTCCATTTTAGAAACCCTCCAGAACTTTCTGCACTTCCCATTCAAGCATTATCCTGGAGAGTTGGAAGACGAGCACTAAAGGTGAGAGCAAGTCCCAGGCCAGAGATTAGAAGACCATAGCAAGCAGAAGAGACTTAGTGAGTCCTGGGATCAGAGATAAGGGCATGGAGATCTAACCAAGCCAAAAAAGGAAGGAGTCAAGATGAGAGACAGAGGGGAGATGGAATAAAACAAAGACCAGAATCAGGAAGAGAGAGAAGAAGAACTTAGAGACTGGAGGTGGAGAGAGATGAAAGCAGAGTATAGATTGAGTGAAGTACAAGACAAATAAAGATGGAGAAATGTGAGACAATATGAGAGGAGTACAAAACAAGACAAAAATGAGATAGAGTCAGAAATAAGAGACCAGAACATGAGACACAAGAGAAATGAGACAAAACACAAAACATCACTAAGAGCAATATCAAGACTAGAGTATCAGATACTACTCTATGACTTATATACAGTAGACGGTTGGTAGGCTGGGCAGCAGCGGCTGTTGATGTAGGTTGTGTGGTGCAAGGGAAGCTCCCAAAGGAAGGGCCTTGCTTTGGAAGCATGAGAGGCATGGAATGTCAATGAGGCAAGGAGGGAAGTGAGAAGGAGGCATAGGAGCATGGAGGTCAGATTGGAGGTGATGTGTGGCCATAATGCATGATGGGCATTCTGGTAGGAGCCAGGAGAGGCCTTGGCACAGGCCAAGGAGAGCACCAGGAGTTGCTAGAGCAGGCACTAATGTGGCAGCTGTGGTTGGGGAAGTGCCAGGAATAGCTGAGGTTGGTGCTGATGTAGTGGCTGCAGGCAGTGATGGCTGTGGGGTGCCAAGAGCAGTGGTAGCTGGTAGCAGTAATTGGTAGTGATGGCCAAAGGCTGCCAAGGAGTAGTGGTGATAGTTGCCAAGGGGTTAGTTGTGTAGTGGTGGTAAGACCCAGATTGTATCAAAAGGCATATTGATGTTTTGACTGGCACAGCTGTGTGGACTAGTGGTTAGTGTAACCTCTGGTTTACCTGGTGTCCTCCCAAAAGGCTCAGGGTTTGAATCCCTGAACAAACACTTATTATATTTTTTCATTATTATTTTTGATTTATTTTACCTTACTTTCTTGACCCCAAGGTTTCACCGGCCTTGCCGCTGCACCCTGATAACCACCATCATTTCATGATGCTGACATTTTGGTGATTTCATACTTACTTTTTGGCATCTTGACATGACAGACAGCTTGATTGGCGCTGCTAGGCATCGCCAAGGTCTGATTGACATTTTCCTATATAAAAGATTGTTGGCTATTATTTACTTACTCAGTTCACCACTTTGGCGACCCTTGGGTTGCCAACGGTGACTTCGCTTATTTACTATATATACTGTACTTATACTCTGCAAATAACAAGTGACCTTCACCCTTTATCTCTTACGCTTGAGCTTCAGAGCTCAATTTTGTCTCTCTTATGAAGTTTACTCCATGCCAAAGTGCCATCATACAGTGCTTTGTTTTGCTGCTGGGAGTTTTCCAGTGTCCTAGTTCACTATGTGCCTTGCACCTACAGCAGGCCTCTAGCACTTGGCACCTATGCTGAGCATCATCTTACCCCTCCCTTACTGCTGCCTTCTGCTGACTCATCTTCTGGGACCCTGCCTGGCTCACCTCCACTAACAAGCCTGACACTATTAGCCTTGTGATTGCCTACCTAGACACCACTTGGTACAATTTTGGGCGTCATCAGCGGTCCAGGCCTGGAACATTGTAGAGCTGGTTTGGGGAGGTGGAAGTCCCAGGACTGGAGCTGGATACCAGAAGTAGTTGGTGGGTCATGACATTGCCTCAGTTTCAGGACATGTGCCAATCAGCCCACCACACCTACAGCCATCATCATCACATCCAGCAATCTCCACGACCATTTTTTTTCATCAGCATGCTTGGGGTGGATATCCATTTTGCATGGTACTACATACAGAGTGCTACTGCTACAAGAACTATGGAATGCTATGCCCCTACATATATGCAGAAAATGAGTGGGTCAACTTGTTCTAGCATTGGTTTAGTTCATGTTCCCCTAGTAATCTCTGAAAGCTGTGGAGAGTGTGTTTAATCCAGATCCTATCTATTATTGCCCATTATTGCCTCATCATCACTCACCCCAGCAATCTCTGGTGCTTCTTTCAGATGCCATCAATGCTTCCTCTCAATCATTATTGGGCCCCCCATCACACATCACAGCCCACACATCACCCATCATCTTTCCACATCATTCTTCCTAATAGGTCATATTGTTCAGATTCTAACACACACAATCAGAACTAACACCCTCCAACCTTTGACATTCCCCAAACCGTGCTTAGAGTCTCAGTGCAGTATTCTGACTCCAGAGTTGATACCTGCAGCCCTAAAGCTTACCTTACCACTTATAGCAATAGTGTAGAACTTGATACAGTAGTCCTGATATTACCTTTACATCTATTACTTGTGTACCCAATTTCATATTCTGTACTTCTCTGTTTTTGTTCTGTCTCTGTTTTATTATCATCCTGTATCTTCCTATATTTCTCTTGTCTCTTACTTGTCTTGTACTCTGTCTCTATTTCTTCAATTCAACTTCTTTTCTCCACTCTCATCTTGTTTCTCTCATCTCAATTGTATCAAGTTACCTGCTTCGACTTCTCTGTCTCAAGTTCCAACTTTTTCTGTCTTCAGCTCAAATTTTCTCCACATTCATCATCTAAGCTTTGACTTAGACACATTTTGCACACTTTGCTTACAACATATGAATCTAATGCTCCTTCATGCCTTTTTATCACTTTGACACCTACTCCAAGACTCATCTACTTTTACTCACAGTTTCAAGACTTGTGCCTGCTTTGGTTTTATCATCCAAGCACTTGTTTTTCAAGTGCATTCACGCCTTGGAGTATTTTGGTGCTCCTCCACCTCATCTTGTTGTTTCTCCAGCCTTGTAACTTGGTTTTCACACTTGGAACTCATGATAAGCTTTTGCTGTACATGTAGCACATCATGTATACTTAATAAGGACTTGCCCAGTGACCTGAGTCCTTTTAGTCAGTGGAACCTGACATTCCCTGACAATTAATCAATCAGTGGTTGTTATAATATGAGTTCATCTTCACAAAACGACAAAACATTGAGATAGTTTTTAGCTACTGTAAGTAGTTATTGCATAGAAATTGTTATAGTCAAAATACCACAATGCATGAACAAGATAATATGATTGTTTAATCACCTCCTAAAACTTCATTGGATACCAATTTGCCACAAATTTTGTTCAAAGTGGTAGCCAAATAGATTCTAAATAGAGAGATAAGGATGGATATCAACCAAAGATTATGCAGTTACGTGATTAATTAATGTCTCATCAAGGCTGCATTGGCATCTTCTATGATAAAGAGTATTTTGATGGAGGTTGATAAAGATTAAAAAGAGCTGATATTTACCCCATTGCAATAACTGAATCATCCTCAGCATATCAAGACATGTTATTAAACAAGAACATGTGATGTATTGGTTGAGAACTTCCTTCAATAATAATCAGCCGATTGCAAAATACAGAGTTGGTGTTGTTCAGACTGAAACTCAAATTGAATAAATTGATTATTCAAAAGATTGACCCCTACCTGATTTGAACAGATGACTTTGTGGAAGCTCCAATAGATGAAGGCTGGAATCACACACTCTACCACTGAGCTAAGGGGTCTTGTGGTTTTACCAGAGTTATATGAAACATGATCTCTTTTAGCTAACCCTTCTTGCTTACTAACTCACATCTGCATGACTCCTACATTTTCTATAGAGTAAGTCCTTCTTCTAAGTTTACACTTGTAATCCAGAAAGCCTCACATTGCTTATACTGTATTCATTTCTTTTGATCATAGGCTTTCCATGGCAATATTTCACAACCCAGCTATTTTTTCTCGCCTCAAACATGTCACTATGATTCTTCCCATAAAAGGGTATACGAGCTGAGTATTTGGAGCAAGTGATAACTTGCCTTGCTTCTATCAACCAGAAACACTTTTATTAAATCCACAAACCCAGATCTTTGGAGCCAACAACAACTCCCAAACTATTAGTGATGATACATCACTAGACTGTTCCTGAGTCTATATACACTAGGTAGTAATGATACATAAGTAGTTAGTTCTAAGTTTCTCCTTTCTTACAGCTTGCTTTCTGTTGTTTTGCTCAAGTGAAAACATGAGCAGTTATAATAAAGACCGGAAGGACTTTCAATTCAGTATACACTCGTTGTTATTGTTTGAACTATACTCTACATTCTGGTCACTTAAAATAGTCACCACATCGGAACAACATTCTCTGACAGGTTTATCGGGGTCAGAATTCGGTTCTCGCAGTACAAGAAGACCAGAACATTCTCATAGGACAGAAATGTCATGGGAAGGATCGGATGATAGAGGCTAGAAGAGGGTATAGAATATCAAACATTGAGAAGGTTCCATAATCATAGATCTTGTTTAATTTAGAGAGCCACACGAACCCTGAGTGGCAGTTGCGCGCCCTTCTCCACCTCACCCTCAAGTGTCGGGACCATGATGAGAACTGATTCCCTGCGAACCCTCTTTGTCTCGGGTGTTGTGGAGAACTCCATATGTCCAATGATCTCAAAAAGGAAAGCTTGAAGTTCTGCGTAGGCGAATTTCCAGCCGATACATGCGCTACTCATGGAACGGTGCATTCAGAGACGAAAATGGAAACCGCCGAATCGAAAGGAGGAGGAACAAATGCATCCGTCAGATCCATGCAACAGGCCCCTCACATATGACACTCACCGTATACCACCTGAGAAAGTCAAACTGGGAGGGGTAAGGTAAAACATTCATCAATCACCAAGGTCGAAGACGTGCAAGTGAAGTCACGTACAGATTGCCGATAACACCGACAGACGTTGATTTCTTGATGCCGGAGTCAAGCCACCGATCTGGATTGTACTTGTCTGCATCGTAGCCAAAGATATCTTTGTTCCTGTACAGCCGACGAACACGTCAGCGATCCGACCAGAGAATAGACGCACAGGTACCCGAGTCGGAGAGGGCAGGGACTAGATACGGGTACTCATGTCAAGCGACGCAAAGAAATGCACTAACCGATTATAGCCGTTGATGCTGGACATAATCCGGAGACCCTTCGGGATTGGAAGCTCTGTGATTACTTCACCTGTAGTGGTAGTGATGGGCTTTGAGAGGGGAAGCGCATCATCCCGGCCCGCATATCTGTACGTATTCACTGCTGCAGGGTGATACCTGAGCGTTTCCTAAATTCGGGTTCAGACACTTCGCTCCAATCATCACAGCGGCAGCGGATATTCGGAATCGGACTGACCTTCAGAACTGCATTCAAGTATGGCATGGAGTCCAGGTCCGTTTGGGTGTACGCGCTTTGGCCGCGGGACTGCAGAGTCTGTTGCACCTGCCTGATTTCAGCTCTGAGCTTTGTTTGGACATCGGGGTGGCGCGACAGTTCAAGTAACATCCAACTGAGCGTGTTGGAAGTTGTATCGTGCCCTGCAAGGATGACAACGCTTTGTGGAACGACCAAATGTCAAGAATTCAGTCAAGTACATTGTTCTTGTGCACTCACCGCATGAATCCCATCATCTCTTGATCGTTCAATCGGAATCTTTCCTCTTCACTAGAGTTAGCTTCAACTGTTTAAAGGGAAATGGATGAATATCGCATGTCGAACGAATTGCTGCTTGAAGGCACACCGAGCCGACTCATAATATCTTTCCCGTGACCACGTCCTTCTGACTTCTGGGCAAGCAAGCCTTTGGCGGTTTGAGCAGAGAGTTTGGCCGTATATTGAACATGTTGAAGCCTTTTTACGGGCAAGTGATCGCCGATCCATTCGCGTATACTCCTAGGTATGTAAGCGATGAAATGTTGCAAAAAGATCTGCCTTTTAGTCGGTTTTTGAAAGAGTCCCAAACTGCACGGATTCAGAGGTTATCTTCTGTGGGGCCGGGGGCGGGGGCGGGGGACGGTGACCGGAAACATTGACTTACAGCAGAGTTCCATAAGCTTTTCCGAGCTCATTTTTACCGTGTTCCAGAGTTTGAAACCTATAATCAAAAGCCACTAGATTCACCGTGTTCAGTGTAACTATGACCTAAAGACTCGATGAACATACCTTCTCCAATGGCATCCAAGGTGCACCGTGAAGCCCATTGCGGAACATTGATAATGGTAGAGTCCTCCCCACTAGCCGAAATGAGATCTTTCCAGCTCTTAACCATCTTCGAGTGGTGATTAGTCATAAACATCTGAGATTATCATTTTCATACTTACCCTTGCTGCACATGCCGAGAAGACTGGTTGATAGAACCTCGCCTCTGGTCCAGAGAACCCAGGTAACATGATTTTTCGTTGTCGTTTGTGTGTTTCACCTAAGATTCAAAGATTTTAGAATAACACAAGAATTGGAGTTCGTGTATAAGTGCACCATCTGCCCAAACAATGCTTTTGCCGCTTGTGAGGCGCGATATTTCCCTGCGTTCTGGCAGTTTGGGGAAATGGTAGCCTGAAGTCTGGTAGATATACTGGAGGGCTTTAGCATCGGAAATGAGGAGACGATCTTCCTGGTTGACCAAAGTGCTTTAGAGGAAGTAAGAAGAAGCTGAAGCGCGTGACTCACGCCAAACAGTGCTTTGATTCTGACAATATCTCCGTATTTGGCCTGCCATTTGAATTCCGTCTGGAGATATGACCATTCGACAAGACACCTGGTGGAACATGAGGTGACTGACCTCTGCGGCCTGGCCTTGAGAAAGTTGTACAAGATTTCCTGTTGACATCGATGTTGGCATGGGCAACAATTTACATGCGAGCGAAGGAAGAAGACAATACCAAAAATGAAAGACGGCGATTCCGGACCAGGTATATGAGCAACAGAGATACGCTTCAGGCGTACATATAGACGATACAAGATGGCCGATGTGAGGACACCAAGGAAAACATAAGATGTTGAGATACTCATTGGTTGGGGGCAATGGGAACTTAGCAACGTCAACTGACAGTGGCTCTTATAGAAGGTCGCAGAGATATTCTTAAAATGGAAGACCAGCCCTGAGAGAAAGTTGTATGCATTCATGAGTTATCCGGCTTGTTTACAAGGACGGTGGACTTCGGAGGAGACCATATATGTTTATAGGATGTACAGATTGAGTAACGTTTCCAGGCATCTGTGTATCTTTATGTCCGTCATCGGCGTATATTTGCTTCGCTGATGACCAAAGACGACTTCTTTTGTCGCTCAAGCAGATCGAATGCGATAACGCACCTCACGCGGTGAAATCCCGTGGATATAGAGAATTGTCATATGCTAAGATGCACGAGTTAATATGAGTAAGTACATCGGAACCAGGTCATCAAAGAGCTTATCAGATGTCGACAAAGACGCGGGATGAACAAGGTCATTCACAGCAAACGAGAGGAGTAGACCGTAGGAAGGAGATACCGAAACAGAAAGACCCTTGTCGTTTGTTTTTCGCAAGTCCGGTTTCTAGTTTTAACCTGGGAATTTCTGTTCAGAGGTAACCCGGCTGGCCTGGTTCCGGGCTATGACTTGAGAAACTGGGAGAAAACTGACCCCTCGTATTATTGGACACGTGACGGGTGTTTTCTGCGACCTTTGTCCCGATTAAGCTTCACATGGAATTTCTCTCCCAGACTTACGTCGCACTCCGAGGGCCTACCGGCGCTCCTCAAACGCCCCAGGACACCATCAACAGGCTCAGCGATCGTCTCTCGCCGGCCGCCCTTCTTGCTGACCGAAGAGCAGCAGTACTAGCCTTGAAGGGGCTTTCTCGTGATTGCAAGCGCGATGTCGGTGATCGCGCGCTCTCTGGTCTCTTGGAAGTGCTTGCAAACGATGCTGAAGTGGATGCAGACATAGGAAAGGCAGTTCTGGAAACTCTCCAACTTCTTTGTGACACGGAAGACGGAGATGTAGCGTCGAAAGAGCTCGGATTCAAGTACACAGACCAAGTGCTGACAAACGAGAACACGACTCATACATTACTCTCCCTACTCGGCGATCAAAACTTTTATACGCGCTTTGCGACATTGCAGTACCTTTCGACTCTTTTGCACAACAGACGTCAATTGGTGCAAGGTTACTTCCTCAAGTCATCTAATGGCACTCGAAATGTTGTGTCTGTGCTTGAAGACAAGCGAGAGATTATTAGAAACGGTCAGTACCCCATCCGAAATATGAATCGCTTTCTTCTTCAATTTTCTACCTGGATAAATTGGTCGCTCATCGAGCTTGCAGAGGCAATTGCCCTGGTACAGGCATTAATATCGCAAAGCCCCGACATCCAAAAAGTTCTTGCGTTCGAGGGCGCATTCGAGAAGCTCTTCACTATTGTGAGCCAAGAGGGAGGTGTTGAAGGCGGAGCTGTGACGAGTAGTGCTTTGACTTGTGTCGATAGTTTACTTCGGTTCAATTCTTCCAATCAAGTAAGTCATCTTTTGTCATCTTGAGATGTCGTTCACAAGATGTGTTTAGAGTTATTTCCGTGAAACGGCGCTTCCACCAGTTCTATGTTCTCTTTTGCTCTTCCCGCCGAATATCCATATTCGTGATTCTGCTCCCCAAGAATTTGCGCTACAATTTTGGGACAATCAGAAGCAACATAACGCTTCACTGGTGGTAGGTATAATTGGAATGCTCGTGGGATCGAAGGGCGCTGGTGTGAGCATCAAGTATAATCTTAACGTACAGTTTGAAATCTTACGCTTCCTTCAGTCCCAGGAATCAATAGCGTTTACAAGATGCCTGATCGAATTAGCTCTTGCATCGAATGCGCCTACTCCTGTTAAAACTCAGGTTGGCCCTAGTTGACTTTAGTGAAATGAAAACTCATCATTTTATCCAGAGCCTTCGGCTTCTTCCCCCAAATCTGATCTTTCCGCTTTCAGAACTTACATTAACACCTTACATGCCTGTTCCTGAAACCAATGGTGAAGAATGGGATCGGTTAGAACCAGCATCTGCACTTGACGTCTTAGTGGAGCTTGCACTGCATGGGGAATACAATGGTTTGGAAAGTGGGAAACGCAACAAGGATGGTCTAGAGTTGAGGGCCGCAGCGGTGTCAGTTTTTGAGGTGAACCCTCTCCGCAAATGCGATACATATAAAGTCTGAGTATCTGCCTTCAGAACGTCGTCCAGAAGGATGAGGTTCGGCGAGCTATTTTGCAGGTAATGTTGCCTTCCGAAGGTTCGTTTCTCTGCGTCTATGGTATCTATCCCAGCATTCAATGATTATGTCTAGGGTCATCCGGACCAGGCCCAGTAATACCCCTTCTTCATGCTCTCGTTGCACCACCAAATACAACATCTGCACTGAATTTGGCTAGTGTGACATCCACTCACCTCGCAACCTTCATCTTCTCGCACCTTGTTCGTTCTTCTTCCAGAGCGAAAGCCCTCGCACGCACCATCACTCCTTCTCCTGTGTCAAGTCTCGCGGAACCCAGCGTGGGCTCGTTCTTCGTGCCTGCGGACGGTACACCGCCTGCTCCACCACCGCAACCAGAGGAAGAAGACGATGAGCCTCCACAGTCTGTTTTGCATGTTCTTAGCGAGAATCTTTCTTTGTCCTTCCTGTCGCGGTCGCGCGCGAGCACCTCGGACCGTGAGTCCAGAGAGTGGGACAGACTTGTGATTGGGTACTTGTGTCTACTCGCGCAATGGTTGTGGGAGGATCCTCAGTCCGTTCGCGAGTTCTTAGATGCGGGTGGGTTTGGCACTGTGCGTTGTTGTTGAAATCCTTGTTTACTCTTCTAACCTACCGCTGTCTTTCAGCTAGTAGAACCCATCAATCAGACCTCGGAAACGGACACTGTTATACCCGCCCTGTGCGCCTTTCTCCTTGGAATTTGCTACGAATTCGATCGCGAGCCGGGCGAGATTACAAGGCAGGTGAAAGATTCACAAATCACTTCGACTCTGGTTCTCATGGATTCGAATTCAGAGCAACTATATACCCCATCCTGAATCGCCTCGGCGTTGATACCCTCGTTGGGCGCATGGCCAGACTCCGCGAAGATGAAAGGTTCAAAGCCGTCGGCCCTGATACCGTCGTACTGCCATACCCATCCGCATCTCATCTTCAACCGTCCTTAAGACCCGAAAGAGAAGACGAGGGAGAAATCTGGTTTGACTGGGCCTTTGTTGACTTTTGGAAGTCAAATTATTGTTCGTTGTTTCTGGCGACTTCTGCTGCTGCTGCGTACTATATATGTTGACTGTTGTCTGATTCCTAGATACCATCCAACGCGGATTTTCAGCTGAGCCGGATCAGCTGTCATCATCGGCGTCAGGTGCATTGTTTCTATCTTTGAACAATCGACACATTTGACCATCTACGTTACTTTTAGGGCAAAATGCTGAATCAGCAATACTTGTCGCATCCCTACGTGACATGATTCGCTCGCAGTCACAGGAAATTGAATCTCTGCAGCATAAAGTTAAGGAGCTCATGACGGCGAACGACGAAGAGGTTGCGCTTATGAATGCGAAAGTGAATTCACTATCATTGGAACTCCGACAAACAGAAAAGAAAAAGAAGGACACCGAGAAAGAACAAGAGGACTTGTTAGTGTTGTTGGATGAGATGACTAGTAAACGAAAGAAGGACAAGGCGAAGCTGAAAGAACTCGGACAGGAGGTGTCAGAGGATGAAGGGGAGGACGATTGCCACGATGACGAAGAGTAATTGTATGACTTTGGACCTGAGCAGTGCATGGTTTTGGGCTATGGTCGTCAAGGCGTTAAATTTGTTGTTCAGCATGGATAGTATGACAAATGGCATCAAATATATCAATCAGACTGGCGATTGATTGTTGTCTCTGATTTGCAATACGAGGGTTGTGCCTCCCCTTTTTTCCAGTTAGAATCCCTGTTGCAGCGTTCACAGCTCTTGTTTCACATTTAATGTAGCTAGGTCGAAGTTGGTATGGCACCGGTATCATGATATGATTTCACTAACAAAAGATGTTGGAACAAAGTATGCCATATCTGGGTGGTTGGATACAGACAATCCTTTATTATGACCTCGACCTACCGCGTTCTGCCCGAACTCCAGTGTTCGGCTCTATTGTTTCCGTGCACAATGTCTCGTTCATTCTTGTGCCTTTGCTTGACCTAAACGTTGCGGCGTGATTCCTGTTCTGCTTAAAGAGTACGATTACTTTTGGAACATCCCCTCCCCCAACCCAACCTCATGGATCGTCACAATAATCCCCCAATTGTTGATCATCCAAAATACGCTTCAGCAGTTCCGATCTTCCTACAAACAAATGTCAAGCCAATTTTCCAGATGACTAGAAGACATTGGTTGGCCCTTGCCACTATAACGAAAGATGCAGAAGGAATGCTGTTGAAGACTCCGATCATGTATCTCATAATCTGCCCATATCCATTACACCAAATAATTACGGACCCGCTGCCCATGATCACTGTAAAGCCAGAGGCCTCAATAGGTACTGTTGTGGCCTTTCATTTTCTGGAGGCACACGACAATCTGTTTCTTCTCGCCAGAATAAGGCACGTACCTTCAACGTCGAACGTTCTTGTGCTCCTTCATTCATTTCCTTTACTAGACAAAGGTCATCAGGTCAGCTTGGTCTCTGTTTGGAATTCCGCAATCTTCGACAGGAAAGGAGAGATGTTATTGAGCTGTTCACCTTGGCTCAATGGAGTGCGTCTGTCGACCAAGGCGCAGTGAGGATCACAGGTAACATGCAGTTTGCAGCCGTCTTGGCTCATCACCCTCGTAGAGATCATCCGACTTTTTTGAGTATTATCACTCTACGTGACCGACGGCTGCTCACCGTAAGTGTTTCTACTTTTCTCTCCCGCTCGACCAAGTTGGCAAATAACATAGGGTTTCTCGATTCACCCTCGCCGCCTTTCGTCTTTCACATTTCTAGGGGGGAATGATCCGTGTTTCCTGACCTCGAACCCGGAAGAATTCTGTCTGGACATGTGGGTCATCTTTCCGGACGGTAAAGTCATTAAAACAGCAACTCTAGTACTCCCTCCTCTTGCTCATGGTGCAGTCTGCACGTTTCTCGATTGTCGCCCTCTTGACAGCGCAGACCCTGAGATCTACAAGGATGATCCTTCTATCATCGTTGACTGCACTCTTTCATACGGGGGAAAGCCAAGTGCCAGGTTTTCCTTGTTAATCAAGCTCAGATATCTCAACGAAGTCTACCGATATACAGTCAGCCCTCATGCGCATCGTACTTATGCATGGGTCGAATGGGGCGTTCAGCACGCTTGGATCTATGATGCTGCACACGACATACCCCAGAACCTGAATAGTGGTCACACCTTCACTACTCAAACTCCCCCTATTCCCGAACCTCCGGTTGCACCTCTCAGGACTAAAAGGACATCCGATGGTAATATCGTGACTGTATATGATTGGAAGCCCCCCGCCCCTGGTGTTGTCGTCTCTCTATGGGATCTTCGTAGACTCCTGGTACCTATGCCTAAATTGCTTCAATTGGTATCAAAGGCCCCGATCACTTATCTCTTTCGTAGCCACGTATATGCAACTCATATCGAGCATCCTCCAACCTATCGAGTGAGACTAGTGTCCAGAGCCTACCCAATAAGCTATGAAGGTCTAGTGGGAGAAATTTATGTAGGTACCCTCGTCTTGTGTGCTGATTCTGACCAAATTGAATCATCCATTTTTAGCCACAAATCTGGGCTCTTCACTTTCTCTTTACGCGGGGCTTCCCTGATTATGTCAAGAATACTCAATTGAGCCCTTGGGATATTGAAGGGCTTAGGGTCTGGACACACCGGCTTGAACGCAGTGGTAATCTGACTCTGTCTCCTCCGGGTCCTTCTTTCCACGATGGACTTTCCCGCACTATCCGGCCGTTTCGCTACTAACACTGCTAGTAACATAATCCATACTTCGTCTTCTTCTCTACGCATCCTCAACATCTTGCAAGCAAAACTTATGCTACGTAAATATACCAATGGACTTGGAACACCGATTATTGTGTCAACTGTGATAGACGTACAATAAATACTAGCTACTCGTATGGATATCTCCATAATGGACTGTAATAAGCGATATTTTTTGTCTCGTTTTGTGACTTGCTGTGTACGCGTTCATCATTTGATTCCGTTCTTTGCCGAACGCAAATCTCGTGGATGATTCATCGTTAAAACACACCCTTAGGATAGTGGATTGTCGGCACTGGCTGTATCCACGCGTGATTTGCTCAGGCCTCAAAAGTCATGTGGTTGTGAGTCGTGACGGCAAGTGCCAATCCATCACGACCATCATATAACTATGTACCTTGTTTCTGCCTTGCTATCTGGATGCCAGACTTCTTACAGACATCGGGTGTCACAGCCTTTGGTGCTGCCTCCGGTACCGTTGCATTGTCTAGTGAAAAAAGCCTATACTGACAAAGTGAAAATCTATAGGTGGTCGTAATTATGATTACACCACGATATACGGCCCAGACAAGCCAGGAGAAGAAGCAAAGGAGAATGCACGTGTGTGGAATGTCTACCTTGACGAAGCAGAGAACTACGATGCAGACATGATTCAAGGCTTTCGGAATATCATTGACGGTCTACTAGTTTTTGTGAGTCGTTGCAGGTTGCATATATTTGAATGGATCTTTTGAAATCAAAAGTAGGCGGCTCTATTCTCAGCAATCGTTGCGACATTTGTAGTTCAAACATTCCAAGCGCTTCAGCCAGATAATGCACAGATTATAGCATCCCTTCTCTTCGAAAACAATCAACTCTTGAGAGCCGCTGGAAACAGGACGAGCATAAGCGCTGTTCCTGCAGCAGAGCTAGGCCCTGGAAGCCGAACTTCTACTTCAATCGATGCTTGGGTCAACGTATTATTCTTCACCAGTTTGACTCTCTCACTGTCAACCGCCCTTCTGACCGTTTTGGCTAAACAATGGATTCAAGTCTGTATGCTCAATCTTTATCTGTGTCATAATGATCCAATAAAGTCAACAGGCTTACACTACAATTGTTCCTGGTGGAGCCAAAACTCGTGCTTTGATTCGCCATTTTCGTTTCCAAGGGCTCATGAAATGGAAACTTGGAGACATCATCGAGAGTCTTCCTTTGGTTCTCCACAGTTCGGTTGCTATTTTCCTAGTTGGACTTGCTCTATACGTTTCCCAATTGTCGTCTGTGATCTGCGGCGTTGTCTCTGTCATTACTTCTCTCGCATTTCTCTTTTACATCGGGACCTCCATGCTCCCGGCTTTTGACATTACATGTCCCTACCGCATCCCCTTCATGTTCTCTCTAGCACAAATAGTCTTGATCGCCTCTCACATAGCAAGATACGTCTTCTTGTTCCTTCGGTATCCAGGTGGATTTAACGGTTTACAACATGTTGTGGCTCGTAGATGGCGGGAGATGTCGAAAAGCTCTTTGAAAATGACAGAGCATCACAAAGTGTTCGCTGAAGACGATACTGTGTTCAGTGTCCCCAACCACCTCGCTTGCGATTCTCTAGGTTGGGCATTCAACCACTCATCTAACCATACAGTCAAAGAAGCTGTCATCAAGGGCGCTTGCGGCTTGTTGGATGAATGGTCGTCTAAAATAGAAGTCACCTCCTACCTTTCCAAAGTCCTGATCTCGAGCTCAACACATGACAACCTCCTTCTTTCCACGCTTATATATTCCCTGTCCCAACTGCCTCATATGTCATCAACGCTCACCACGGAAGACGAGGTAGAAAAAAGCACATACGGCAGACTTGTTGGGAATCTCATGAAGACTTGTTTGAAATCCTTGTTGACTGAAAACATCGCTGATTTGAAGGTCTGGCGAGAAGAGGTAGAGAGCACGCTGATAGAATCTTACGGCGAGGCAGTCAGGGGAAGGTATCGTGCTCTATCTAGACGACTCCTCGATTGGGGCCATCCACTCGTTCAATCGGCACGAGGTCGCCTGATCTTGTTTGCTTGTGCTCAGAAAGGAGGTGCAGAAGACATTCGCGATTTAGTGGATCGAGGAATGGACTTGACCCAACGTGATCGCCCCGATGGTTGGACTGCTTTGCATTATGCGGCTGTCTGTGGAAACTTGGATTCAGTCGTTGCCCTTGTGGAACGCGAACCGAATCTAATATATGATCAAGCCAATCGTCGTACAGCACTTGATCTTGCAATTACCATGACCAAGCCTAATGTGGTGGCATATCTTTTAGATCATGGTGCCAATCCACCTTCTCATGCACTTCACGTTGCAACGCAATTAGCGCTCAGCAACCCCGATGGATGTCTGCCACTTATGGCAGTTTTTCTAGACCGCGGATGGGATAGAGCAACCAAAGACGTACATGGGATGACGGCTATCGATATTGCACGTGGTGGGGATTGCATTGCAATCGTCGAGTACCTGGAGCACTATCACACTGTCAGACTCCCTCCAATCTCGATTGCGTCACTCGATTCCGACGAACGGGGAACGTAAGCTTTCGACCATTCTTTCCGAAGTGATTGTTCGTCCCGCGGTGGACGAGCTGAGCATGGGCGATATTTACGACTAGAAACCAATGATGTTAAAGACAAATAGGTTTACAACATGAGTCCAAGGACAATCAGAAAAGATCAATCAATGAAACGTAGGAAAATGCTACACGGTGAAAGCATTGACAGTGGCTATCGGTCACTACAGGCAGGTTGAGAATATGATAACAAAGGTCTCAATGAAATTCAATGCTTCGTGAATATCACCTTGTATAATAGGCATGTTGGAAGATTCAGAGTTGGTACAATTGGGGCGTGAGTACTTGCGGATGATGGATTCTCCTGGCTTTTGCATCGGGTGTCATCCATAATTTGTGATAGCTTGCTGAACCGTGGACATCAAGTTACAAGAATACTTTCATGTCGTGATGAATCAAAATACTTAGACATGCTGCATCCTGACTCGGACGTTCTTCTCTTGCTTCTTATACATGCTTTGGAATTCCTGTAGATCCCGATTCCCTGGCCCTTATAAACACAGACCTCACACCTTGTATGACCGTGCCGAGGGTCCCACTGTTAAGAAAAAGCAGAACTGGAGACGTGACTATAGGTTCTCGGGTTCTCGGAGAGTGAGGTACGATAAGCGTCTATGTGTGCTGAGTGACGAACGACAAACTGCCACCATCGCGGGAGTCGCTGCGCATAGACCTAGATAAGGTCCAATTTTGACCCACCCGCTACTCCCTGTAACCAGCGGTCTCGCAAGGGGTAGCACTGTTCGACGCATCTGTTCCGTGGGGACGTCCGATGACGCTGGATTGGGCCCACCCACCCGATCGCAGCTTACCACGGACCCCCCACAGATTCGAAGTTTCGAGCGAAGGAACCTTGTTCCTTTCCACAAAGAATAGCAACAAATTTAATTAGAAATTACTACCTCCTGAATACAAGTGTGTTACTGTTTTTTTCCACAAACGACTCAAACCCCAGATCGCCAAGGGCAAAATCTTACACATAGAGTTGAGATGATTTGGGTTTGATCTAATCAGCCCGATTAAGGAAGTATTTTGCATGCCACCATTGATCTTCTGGATTAGGCTTGGACGTCGGACTCTGCACTCTGTACATGCACCCGAATGGAAGTTACCACAGCTCTTGATGATAAAGATAGACATCTCTTGGACCTCGATAGAACTGAAGCCTCTCTGCTTGCCGGACACCACAGCTCTCAAGACTCGATTGCAACTTTCGCCTCTTTCTCAGACGACGATGCAGAAAATCCCAAGTCCTTCGCCCAGTACTGCTCAAGCTTCCTTGGTGACCCTGGTGAAAACCTATATGAGAGCGAACGGACTTCGTCTTCCCCGGATTCTCCGATTCCAATCGTTACGCCTGTTCCTCTGCCGTACTCTGCTCGTAGCAGCGATGTCCTAGAGAGTATGATCTCAGGTCCAAAAGGTGCATACTCTTTACATGACGGTCAACGGAATATCAGAAATGTGCCATGATACTTTTGGTCGCTCAAGCATCTAATTTGTAGAAACTCTCGCCCACTCTTTAACTTTGGCGGAGAAGTTGGAAAGAGAGCAAGTAAAGTCATCGGATTCTGTCTCAAAAGTCAGTTCCTCTTACTACAATGGTAGAATAGCTAAACTATGGCCGATTGACCTAGGAGCAAGATGAGGAGATGCTAACGAAAATCCGATCAGCAGCAGAAAATCAGCCTTTGTCATCTAAAGCTGTCTTTCGACCGATCCGACCAGTCTCGCCATCTACACTAATCGCTTTGACGGAGCCCTGTTTGATGGCCTGGAGCACACGTCTTCCGCTTAGGCCACTCCCTGCGCAGGTTCCACGTACTATACGGCAAGGCACTCGGATTATTCCTCCACCTACCGCACATTCCGGACGGAATAGCTGGGGCTATTGATTCTCATTCAATACATGCATGAACTTTGACCTTTGAGGTCTGAACTCTTCGACGCGCATTATGGTCTGATATACATTCTCTCGATTCGTTATCACAGTATGCCATCATCGCTTCTAAGCCCTTTTTTACACGCTACTGTTACACTATTGTATATCAATATGCATCGTCAAGATCTTTGGTCACTCTCCAAAGTATGAACAAGGTCCAAAATCGTGTGAAACGGTGCGGGATAACTGTCCTATGCTTCGCTGATCGCTTTTTTGTTATCGTCCCATTCAAGTGTCTCTTGCTTTCACATCCACAGCACGCTGATATATTCCCTGAGTGCCCTGTTTTACTGACTCTAACACTCTGACATCAAGGTCCTCCAGAAGGTCATTGTGGCCTTGGAGGCATAAGGCGACGAGTTTGCCGAAATACTCAGTAGCTATATTTTTTGACTCGTCGGCTACAAACTCTGATGTGGTCTCGAGTATGTTGCTTGGAGGTTGAATAGCTGGATTGGGGAGCATGAAAAGGAGCTCTACTCCTTCTGAAAGCCTTCGGATCTTTGCCTTGTCTTCTTCAGCCCACTGAGCGTACGTGTCCAGTCTCTCTTGCATCTGTTTTGAAAGAAAAATGAGTGGTACTGTATGAGAAAACCAGAGGATTATTCCAACCTGAGAGTGGTATTTTTCAAGGTCCTGGAGTTTCGCCTGCAGCCTGACGAGTTCCTCTCCGTCTTGCATGATCCGCTGTCGAAACTTTGACACCTCTTTCACTCTTTCATCGTGTAATAAAAGTTCTGCTGCTTCCTTTCCCCTATTCATATCAGCCGACTCTCCCATCATGCTATCATCTATCCCGGAATTGATGTTGGTGTATCGCTGATACAGTGAGAATTCCGCAAATTTCCCGCAGAGATCATTGAGGACGACAACGGATGCCTCGATTTGATTCCACGTCCATGTGGATGGGTCCTCTGTACCCGGGGGGCTGGGCTGGGGGACCAAGTGGCGTAAGAATTCGAGCCACTGGCTCACCTCGTCTATGTACGACTTGAACTCGTTATCGTCCGTTTCATCTGATAGGAGCGTTTCGAACTTCTGTTTGCAGGAAAGCTCTGAGAGGTCGCTCAATGCGCGTGTTAGTTGTTTTTCGAGGTTGAACACAGTCTGGGCATAAGCTTTACGCCGTGTATCGAGGACTCGCCGGGTTGAAGGACCTGTGTGTGCATAGATTCTCGAGGATTGAGTGCGCTTCCAGCGAGATAATTCTTCCCTCGCCGCTTCAAGCTCTATTTGGATGCGGACGGCGTGTTCGGTAGTACTAATTCGATCACGTCTTTTAAATCTTTTTTTCTGACATCTCATTTGGACAATACGATACCTTATCATTTTGCGGTAGACTTTACTGAGGGTACTCTTTTCGACGCCTCCTTTTCCATTGGAGCCCTGGGACGACAATGAGTATTAGGTCGGTCTTTCACCAATATAGTGACTTGCGTAGGGGATCGAGTTTTCCCGTTCATGATGAGATGAATGAACGTCAGGGCACAGGTTTCCTTCAGGACAGATTTCCTTAACTGAACCGTCGTCGTGAAAATACTGTGCAACGTGAAGCACCAAGAAACAATCAATGACAAGCCTGGCCTCCTTAAGGTTAGTCTCACCTCGCATCGCATGAAAGGCATGGGTTATTGAAAAGATTACGGTAAATAATAAGCAGTAGCGGGTAACTATTAAATGCAAGTAATAAAAATTCCGTATAGCGAGTGAACTTGGCATTTCTATATTCTTGCAATCTGATAAGATACGGTCAAGATCCGGGTTCAACGTTCAATCCCAGTTGTCGAGGGACGGTCTCGAATCCCAAAAACTCTGAATTATTAGTACATACGCGGTAAAGCGGGTATCAAGATCGATTCTCATGTCCCTCTAGGAACATATTCGTCGGTTCTCCGATAGGGATCAAAGAAGCTTGGATAGAATAAATAGAATAACAATATGAGCAATCACGGTTTCTTGAAAGTTAGCCATGTCTGTCCTGAGTCCTGGGCGTTGTATGCAAGGTCTATGAGGGCGAGCAGTCGGTTTTGATAAGTGGAGGAAGTGGATAAAGCATACCAATCGAGGATACGAAGTTGTACACCATATGGTTCACTCTTGAAGTACGTGCATCAGGCTGAGCCGTGCTTGACTCTTTGACTTCATCGACGCTAGCTAACTCAATATCATCGCCCTTCTTCCTATTAGGCTTCAGAGGAGGCAAGTTAGTATTCTGCTCATCCGCCCAGTACTTGTCCATCGACCCTGTCTGGCGAGATTCATGATTGGCACGAACTGTGGGCGAAGGGTATTTATCAGAGACACTGTCCATTTCCAGCTTGGCATTCTGTCTAAGTGGCGAAGTAAGGAGGAGAGACCTAGAGCCGGGGGCAGCAGTTCCATAATTGAAAGTGTGCATTGAATGCTGTGTCACGTTTGTGCGTGTGAGTTCGTGACGCGATTCGTACAGGCTCCCTTCCAATGCGCCATTAGTCTGGCCAGATTTGCTACGTCTGCGCTCATCACGGGCTGCAATCTCGCCTTCGATGGAGCGGGGAAAAAAGACCTAAAATGAACGGATGTAAGCAGATTGATCTTATGTTAGAGGATCTTTCCAGGACATACAACAAGAGTCAGTGCCGAGGAGATTGAGCAACCAAACCCTGATATCATGACGAGGAAATCTACATGTTACATGAGAATCAGAATTGTACCAACGATGACTGTTTACGAGAGCTCACCCGTCCAGATCATCTTTTCGTTGATGTGATGATGTGACCGTATCCCATCAACACTAAGAATCAAAAGAGGCACGGTGAATAGGAAGCGAAAGAAAACTCGAATCGTCTACCATAATGCGATCAGGCTACGTTCAATGTCCACGATTTTACTAGAAAACTTACGTTCAGTTCAGAGAACTTGGTCAGGCGGACGATTGTATTCGTGTCTACGCCTTCTCTTCGCTACAGATGTCGAGATCAGATCAACCTCGTAGAAGCCGAAACTATAACGTACCAGGCTATGTAGAAAGCTCGGGAATGTGAACCTATTCGATCAAATCAATCTTGTAATTCCCATCAGAGAAGCATCAACTCACAAAATAGGTGTAAACCAGAGTGTCAGTGAGATACTACCCAAGCTTCCTGCCAAAAATGTATACGCTTCCGACTGTATGACGTATGTCTTGATCAGCGTGACTGCCATATAATAATACATCGACTAACTGACTCTGAGCGGGTCGGAATGTGTAAGGGCAGTGATAAGTGGCATGTATGTAACAGCGACGATCGAACCCAGGACCCATGACTTGAAGTAAAAGCTATGGAACCAATTCTGCTGAGAAGTTCCGGAGTTGACTAGGAACAGCCAAAAGCACAGCTCTGCATGCCAAAATAATCGATCAACTGGATGGCCAAACTTCTATAGATGCTCATACCTTCCAAATGAGTGACCCTTTGAGCATCGGCATGAAAATTAATTTACCAAAGAATGTTTGCGTGGAAAACAATTATATACTTACATCTCCAAGCTCCATCCGACGGACAGACACAGCAGTAGGGGGAGGTTAAATCTTCGACTGAGGGGAGTCCACAATTCGATGGGTTTTGGAACAACTAGAGATGATGAATGAGATTTGCGATCTGTGTTGGAATGAGATTTCCTTACTTCCATAGTCTGGAAGAGCAACAAATCCTTCGTAATACTTGATCGCCGTGAAACCAATGGCGTACGTTGCTATTAACGGTACCGTGAATAGATATGTGTACTGGCAGCGATGGGGGATAATCAGTCCTTTGTCGACGATGGACATGGTAAACTAGCGCACCGTCATGACCCGTTTAAATGTTCCAGAAGATTTATTCCATCTATAAAAACAAATCACAATGTAAGTCTGCATGGACAGAGTTCTTTACTTACTTGAGGCACTTGAATCGATCGAATGACCACAAATGAGAAACGAGGAACATCCCCACCTATGCGTGCTCTTCGTAAGCTCTTGAAAATGCTCCACGACAGAGTAGAGACATACCAAAGTCGAAAGGATTGCCCACACTAGAAGACTTGCAGGCGAAAGATGAGACATGGCGAGCAATGACCAGGGCAGACAACCTAGTGTAAGGGACAAGTTTCAACGAAGTCACCGGAATCTGGAATCCACCTGATATCTGCAAAAAGGGGTCGTTGGGGAGGTACATGACAATTCATTTGATGCGACATCGGCAATCATTGATCACGATGAGGGTGAACCGTTACCAGAGACTTTGATGACCGATTGCCGACAGTGACCGTCCAGGAATGGGCCCGGGCACGACGTTTCATCGTCAGAACTGTACATTCTACGCGCTTTGGAGTTGACATTACGGATGGCTTTTACGCTGGTACATGGTAGAGAGGACACTTCATGTTGAAGGTCCTGTGTGAGTGTTAATGTACGGCATTTTGCGCTGCCAGCGAGGATACACAGATTTCCTCGCATCTCTGCCCGTCGAGCTGATCTCTATAGTGCCGCGTGTACAGCAAGTCTGTACGACAGGATATCATGTACTTGTTTTGACAGTTGGCTTGTTCCTTTTGTGGCATCTATGTGACACATCATTTTCCGATACAAGTGTCTTGCTGACCCTGTCCTGCCGCTATCCCGTTTTGACTCCTCTTCTACCTTGTGACTAGATGGATAATCGTGAGCAAATCTTTTCCGCCTGGAATGAGATGATGAACAGATGGATGTCGGTACATACATACATGAGTTTCCTTCTAGGATACCCCTCAATGAACCGTCGTGACGTAGAATCTTAACCAACACGAGGACAAACGACCAGAAATAGCGTAGAATGATGGTTTGGCCTGATAATTCCTCCAGAACATGAGAGGTAATGGGCTGATTGTCTTTTGATCTTGACTAAAAATAGTGTTTCGCGTTCATCATATAGCAAACCGGGTTGGTTTTAAAGAGTCTCAATGTAGTGTAAATTAACAAGCTGCATCCCAACACCAACCTGGCAGAGCAGCTTGAATCGTGACCTTTGAGTCATGAATTGGTGGATATATAGTACGTATAAATGAAGAGATAACTCAAATCACAGATACTGCTCAAGTTAGTGGAATAATTTTTCATTTCTATACGTCTGAACGTACATAAAAGCTATACAAGAGATGGAATCAAGTGAGATAACGATGTGTGTAGATCACAATTCTCTGAAAGACAACCATGCATGATCTGATTGATGATCGCTATGTGCAAGGTCTGAGGTATAAGGCCTCAGGTTTGAATAGGCTGGACATTAACTAAGGCATACGTACCTATTGGAGATGTGAAGTTATGCACCAGATGATTCACGTTCGATGTAGACAAATCCGGTCTCGCTATATTTGACCTCGTGATCTGTTCATTGGTGCCTGATTCGATATCACCTTTCTTCCTGTTTGGGATCAACCGTGGGAGGCTCGCAAGAACATCCTGCTTGTCCACCCAATTATTAGCCGTCGATCCTGTCTGAACGGGCTCACCCATGACACGAACAACCGAAGAATCAGTGTCGCCAACTTTCTTATCCATCTCGGGCTCAACAATGGTCCTGGGCAAAGAAGCGAGAAACTTGGAGCTTTGCACTGGAATCCCATTGTTGAAAGTGCGTGTGGAATGTTGCGTTGTGTTTGTAAACGTAAACTCATTACGGGACTCGTACAGGCTGGCCCTGTATGCGTCGTTGATTCTGCATCTGCTGCGTTTGCGTTTATCACGAGCTGCAATTTCGCCTTCAACAGAGCGAGGGAAAAAAATCTATGTAATGTGTGGAAGTCGCTCAATTATTCGAGGAAAAGATCGCGAGAAACATACCACAAGAGTTATTGAGGAAGATATCGCACAACCGAATCCTGCTACCATTACAAGAAAGTCTGAGTGTTGATTAGAATTAAAGTCGTGCCAAGAAGATCTATGATATGCCCACCTGTCCAAAACATGCTTTCGTTGACGTGATGATGTGGCCGCATACCATCGATACCAAGAACCAAAAGGGGAAGAGTGAACAGAAGGCGAAAGAAAACACGGATCGTCTGTTATGAAGGGTTGGGTCGACTTTCAACGTTCACTGCTTTACTACAAGCGACATACATTCAATTCGGAGAACTTGGTCAGGCGCACGATTACATTCTTGTCCACGCCTTCTCTACGCTGAAGCAAGTGTCAATATCAAGGCGATATAGGGACGTCAAGACAGATACCAGGTTACTTAAAAAGCCTGGGAACATGGACCTAGTTTATTCAAACGTTCGTCGGCTTTCTGTTCATTATTAGAAAGTATAAACTCACAAAATGGGTATGAACCAGAGTGTCAGCGATAAGCTGCCCAGGCTTCCTGCCAGAAACGTAGACGCTTCGGACTGATGTCACAGGCCTCCATTAGCGTGATCCGTCAGATGCAGACACATCGACAACTGACTTTGAGTGGATCGGAACGAGTGAGAACAGTGATGATGGGCATGTACGCGATGGCGATAATTGACCCAGCGACCCATGTCTTGAAATACAGGCTGTGGAACCAATTTTGCTGGACTGTAGAGCTTGCGTGGAGAAGGTATAGCCAAAAGCACAGCTCTAAGGGAACACAGATGACTTATTGGACGGACATTCCATAGATATTATTAAACGTTGATACCTTCCAAATGAGTGACCCTGTGAACATCAAGATTTCAATAATGGATACGTGCCTACCGAAGGCAAGTCTACTTACATCTCCAAACTCCATCCGACGGAGAGACACAGCATCAAGGGGAGATTGAAAGTTTGAGATAGAGGGCTCCACAACTCGATGGGTTTGGGAATAACTGAAGGTGATGCATGAAATAGGCCGTCCGTATATCAACCACTTCCTTACTTCCATGGGGAGGAAAATCGATAAAGCCTTCATGGTACTTGATGACTGAAATACCGATCGGGTACAACGCTATCAATGGAATTGTCAACATATATGAGTACTAACAACGAAAGATCGAGTCAGTGATTTCTCAACCCAAACAATTGTCTTGGTGGGGCGCACCGTCATGACCCTTTTGAACGTTCCAATAGATTGATTCCATCTAAAAGATATCTGTTTCAGAAAGTGACGTTACCGATTGCAATCTCACTTACCTGAGGCACTTGAATCTATCGAACGACCACAGATGAAAAAAGAGGAACACCCCCAACTAGGAGTTTTCATGGGCGGTCGGAGACCTTCGACAAAGGATCAGAGACTTACCAAAGGCATGAGAATAGCCCATACCAAAAGACTTGCAGGCGAAAGATGGGACATGGCGAGTGACGACCGAACAAAGACCGAGACACAGACAACCTCGTGGGGAGGAATGGCAAGGCTCGAATCAGCAAGAGCTGAAGCTATGGAGGTGATAGGGAGTCTCGCAGTCTTGACTAGTTGATATATCGGCAGGAAGACGTGTTAGGCCCTATATAACAGCTCACACTATGATTCCAACATTTGATGGAAGTTCGACATTGTTCAGCGGGTGCCTCAGACACCACTAGACCATGTGAAAGAAAGATCCTATCAATAATATGACGCGACTTGGAACGATGTTTCAGAACTGGACGGTGGAGGCACAGCATGCAGTGATGATTTACTTTCAGGCTCGGACCTGGTTTGTCGGACGACTTGACCTCCGAGCGTTCAAAGCAGAGCTTTTCTGTTTCAGTAAGGAGTATCCAGGCTGCAGGATATGTCCTAGATCTCGGGAGTTGACAGCAGTACAAAGCTTTGTAACCCTTGACATATCGCTACGGATACTGTGATCTCAAGTCCATATGGCGGGGTTTTGATTCTTCTTTGATCTCAGGTCACGTGAGGACAAGGACCTCCGGGGACAACGATGGCACCCTCAACGGAAGACAACGACGACGTCCTCCTTGCAGGCAGATACGGTGACCTCGATGATATTCGTGAGTATATCCATCAACATGGAGTCGAGCCTCTTTATGTAAAGAGTCTCTCGATGGGGTGTAAATTGACAAACTGCACCCCAACACCAACCTCGCAGAACAGCTTGAACCAGGACTTTTAAATTATGAATTGGTAAATACATAGTATGTATAAATGAAGAGATCATTCGAATGACAATTACTGTTCGAGTCAATGGACTAATCCTTCATTTACAGACGTTTTAACGTTGACAGGAGCTACATCTAACAAAAAAGAATCAAGATAACGAACGATGTGTGTAGATCACGATTATCTGAAAGATAGCCATGCATGACTTGATTGATAATCGTTATATGCAAGGTCTAAGGTATAAAACCTCAGGTTTAAATCGGTTGGACATTAACTAAGGCATACGTACCTATTGGAGATGTGAAGTTGTGCACTAGATGATTCACGTTTGATGTATACGGATTGGATTTCGCCATGTTTGACTTCATGATCGGTTCAATGGCGCCTATTTCGACATCACCTCTCTTCCTGTTTGGCGCCAACCGTGGGAGGCTCGCAAAATCATCCTGCTTGTCCACCCAGTACTTATCCGTCAATCCTGTCCGGACGGGCTCATCCATGACACGACCAACCGATGAATAAGTGTAGCCAACTTCCCTATCCATCTCTGGCTCAAGAATGGTCCTGGGCGAAGAAGTGAGAAACTTGGAGCTATGCACTGGAATCCCATTGTTGAAAGTCCATGTGGAATGTTGCGTTGTGTTTGTAAACGTAAACTCATTACGGGACTCGTACAAGCTGGCCCTGTACGCGTCGTTGATTCTGCATCTGCTGCGTTTGCGTTTATCACGAGCTGCAATTTCGCCTTCAACAGAGCGAGGGAAAAAAATCTATGCGATGTATGGCAGTCACTAACTTTTATTCTAGGAAAAGGTCACGAGAAACATACCACAAGAGTTATTGAGGAAGAAATCGCACAACCAAATCCTGCTACCATTACAAGAAAGTCTAAATATCTATCAAATTACGATCGTGCCAAGAGGAACCATAATATACCCACCTGTCCAAAACATGCTTTCGTTGACGTGATGATGTGGCCGTATACCATCAATACCAAGAATCACAGGGGGGACAGCGAACAGGAAGCGGAAGAAAACACGGATCGTCTATCGTGAGATGTTGAAAATGTAAAATGTTGAATGGACGTTCAATGTTGACTGCTTCACTACAAGCAACGTACATTCAATTCAGAGAACTTGGTCAGGCGCACGATTATATTCTTGTCTGCGCCTTCTTTACGCTGAAGGAAGTGTCAACGTCAAGTCGAACTAGTAAAGTCAAGATAGCTACAAGGTTGCTAAGAAAGCCTGGGAACATAAACCTTATCAATTCAAAGACTCATCGGTATTCTGATCCTTGATAGAAAGTATAGACTCACAAAATTGGTATGGACCAAAGTGTCAGCGATAAGCTACCTAGACCTGCTGCCAGAAACGTAGATGCTTCAGACTAATATCATATGCTTCCATTAGCATGATCCATCGAATGGAAGTACATCGACGACTGACTTTGAGTGGATCGGAACGAGTGAGAATAGTGACGATGGGGATATACGCGATGGCGAGAATTGATCCGGCGACCCATGTCTTGAAATAGAGGCTGTGGAACCAATTGTGCTGGACTACAGAGCTTGCATGGAGAAGGAACAGCCAAAAGCACAGCTCTAAGGGAAAACGTATGAATTATTGGACAGACATTCTATAAATATTATTGAACGTTGATACCTTCCAAATGAGTGATTCTGTGAACATCGGCATGAAGATTTCAACAATGGGTGTGCGTTTATTCAAAGCAAGTCTCTACTCACATCTCGAAACTCCAACCGACGGAGAGACATATCATCAAGGGAAAGTTGAAATTCCGAGAGCGAGGACTCCACAACTCGATGGGTTTGGGAATAACTGAAGGTGATGCATGAGATAAACCATCCGAGGAACTCAACCATTTCCTTACTTCCGTAGGGGGGGAAATCTATGAAGCCTTCATGGTATTTGATGGCTGAAAGACCGATTGGATACAACGATATCAACGGCATTGAGAAGGCATATGAGTACTAGAAACGAAAGATAGTGTCGATGATTCCTCGAACCATACAACTGTTTTTGGCCGGGCGTACCGTCATCAACCTTTTAAAAGTTCCACCGGATTGGTTCCATCTAAACGAAAAATATTTGAAAGAGATACATTGGCGACCGCAGCCTTACTTACCTGAGGCACTTGAATCTATCGAATGACCACAGATGGAAAAAGAAGAATACCCCCAACTAGGAGTTTTCATCAGCGGTCAGAGACCTTCGACAAAGGATCAGAGACTTACTAAAGGCATGAGAATAGCCCAAACCAAAAGACTTGCGGGCGACAGATGAGACATGGCGAGCGAAAACCGAGGCAGAGGGAGGAATGGCGAGGCTGGGATCAGCAAGGAGCCGAAGCCTCTAAAGGTGGTAGGGAAATCTGCAGTCTTGACCACTTGATATGTTGGCAGGAAAACGCGCTAGACATATATATGAAAGACTTCACATGGAACAGCCATGGATTCCAACATTTGATGCAAGTTCGGCAATGTTCAGCGTGTACTCCAAACGCCACCATGTGAAGAAAGATACTGTCACCATGACGTGACCTGGAACGATGTTTCAGAACTGGACAGTGGAGGCACATGTAGTGCTATGCAGTGATGATTTGATTTTAGGCTAGGTCCCTCGGAAGATCTTAACCTCCGAGCGCTTCAGCAGAGGAACTTTTCTGTTTCTATAAATAGTATCCATGCTGCAAGATAGGTTGACAGCAGTACAAACACTTTGTAACCTTGACAGTCGTCAAGGACATGGTGAGAAGCAGATCTCAAGTCCATATATGCGGTTTTCGATCTCAGGTCACGTGAGACAAGGACCAAGATCTCCTGGACAACGATGGCACCCTCAACGGAAGACAACGACGATGTCCTCCTCGCAGGCAGATACGGTGACCTCGATGATATTCGTGAATATGTCAATCAACATGGAGCCGGGCCTCTGGCCACGATTCGTGACGAGAACGAGAACACCATCCTTCATATGGTTTGCGGAAATGGCCATATAGGTGACCAATCTTTTCTTCATTTCGTGATCTCCGATCCAAGGCGAATCTAATTTCTAACAGTGTCTTACAGATGTACTCGAATACCTACTTCCTTTGGTCCCATCATCTTTGTTATCGGCTCAAAATAGTGCGAAATCAACGCCCCTCCACTGGGCGGCACTTAACAAGCATCTTGCCGTGATCCAGAAGCTAGTTGAATATCCTGGTGGTCCTGGCATAGACCTCATCGATATCAAAAACAACGCGGGACACACGCCGTTGGGAGAAGCAGAACTCGCAGAGTGGGATGAGGGTGCGACTTGGCTCGTGAAAATGATGAATCTAGACGCGGAGGACGCCGAAAAAGAAAAAGATATCGCCGAGGACGAAGTCGGGGACGTTTGTCAGGATATCGAGGTTGAGATTCAGGACGCGGACGGGCAAGTGGCAAAAATGTCGATCAGCGGGGGTTCATCCAAGTCATCATGACAAAAGCGCAAACGGTGCGTATTCTGTCTTACGCTTTGTGAAGTGTTCGACCAAATTTCACCTCAAGTGAGTCTGAAAGACGATAGAATCCCTGAAACATAATATCCGGTAGTTTCTCAACGCCATTTGCTCTCGCGTTGTGAATATTCACTGGCTTGACGCAAGCAAGATTCCTCCATGGGGCCACCTTTGGTGCGCAGCAAAACGATTTATGATGAGTAAGTAGTGTATTCGCAACTGTAATAAGCTTTTTTTAGAGAGGACGGAATGATATCAGTCAAAAAAGACAAACTTTGACGTTTGAGACCAATGCCGAGACCGACGTTATGAATGAATAGCCCTGAAAGAATGCAAATTTAAGATCACAAGGCCTTGTGTTCAACTTGATTCTCATTGCTTGCGATTCCTCAAAGGATACAAGGTAGTTATATATATAGCAGGTGCGATTTGTCCCCAGAAATAATCAGGGAGATCAAGGGCGTGGTGGGGTTTTCGATGATCCCACGTCAAACCACATCTCAATCTCTTGATCAACAAAAATGGAGGAGCTATCATAAAATTTACTGAGAGGCATCAGCCAGATTCGCTTGACCAGTCATCAACTAGTGGGATTAGACGGAGAACTCGGCATGTAGGACATAAAAGATATTACTCCACGACTGAGGGAAAAGGGCCGCAGAGTCAAAATTAGCAGTACATACATACATACACCTCGTGCATTATGCTTCGACATCAAACAAATCTATCCGCCACCGTTTTCCACTACTGCTGGACAACTCCGGTTTTGGCACCTTGTCGACAGGGTTCGTTCGCCTATCCTTTTCCACCTGCTCCATGCGTGTCGCCCAACTATCAACGGGTGCTTCCTCTGGTGGCTTCGCCCAAATTTCATCCAGACTGCGCGAGAGCTCGCCTTCAAAATCAGCGAGTTGCTTCTGCATCGCCATGCCTTCCTCGCGGTGCTCTAACGTGAATTGCAGGAGATGCGGAAGAAGATTGCGGGCTTCATCTAGCTCATCCCGTGTCAATATCGAAACCTCTACAAATATGAGGTATCCATACCCTGTATTGTGGCAAAGCGGGCAGCGAGCTTCGTGAGAGACTTTAAAAGATACTCCTCTTCGTCAACAGTCCCCTTCCTCCCAGACCCTACCTTGCGTTCCATCTTCCGCTTTGAACGGGAAGTTCGTCTGAAGAAATGGCAAGTTGATCGAGCCAATCAAGGGTCAAGAATAGTCGAGACGTACCGGGAAGACCGAGACGTCGTAGTAGGAGCAACAGTATACCGAGTAAACGCTGTCGGAGCCATAGAAACATCCGTCATCACGTCGACATTGTGCAAAGCAACATCCTCTGTGCCGTAAAAAGCGTCTGAAGGGCAAAGGCTCTCGCACATCATTGATACGGAGATGGGGAAGCAGAAGCTTACCAGGTTCCTCGACCTTCCGAATGCGAAGTTCGCGAATTCTGTCGAGCTGCTTCCGCAGCTGATCCAAACACTCGTTGATATCCTCGACAATCTGATTGCAGCTTTCCAACGCGGCGGGGTGAACGACGTCTTCCACGAGCTCCGGCTTACTTTGCAGCGCAATCTATGACTGGGGTCAGTGACGTATATGGAGTTTCAATGTCGGCATGCGCACAATACGGCGAGCCTCTGAGAAGTGGTTGCCTTGCACGTATGCGATGATGGCCTCGCGGATATCCTTGGCATAGTCGAGTAGAACCCGCGCAGCCTCTGAATGCCGCTTCTTGGATGTAAGGTCCTCTGCAGAATTTTAGCATATCCACGACCGAGGTATATGTAGACACAGACCTGCTACTCGATAACCCGTGGCGACCATATCTTCCTCTGACATGCCAATTTGCGAGGCGAGATAGAAGAGCTCCTGCCACTCCAGTGCCTTCTCGTGAGCCACCATGGCTTTTGAAAGATTCTGAGCCTCAAGGAAAACTATGTGAGGTATCAGCAACAAATAGAACAAGATCATGGGAAAAACCCTACCAGAAGCAGCCTGCCGGAATTCACGGCGTTCAAACAGCCAATCTCCGTACAGTTCCAGAACCGTCTGTAACGAGTCAAGTAAAAATAAGCCGCGTCACAACGATCACTGAAACACATACGTTGTACCGATCAGTACCTCTCCATATCTTCAGCGCTGCATCATACAAGGTATGCGACTCGATATAAGCCACTGCCTCCTCAAAGCGATCAGCACCTGCCAAACCTCAGCACGCAATCCACAAACCAAACCCAAAACCCAAAACCCACCTGCAAGACTCAAATTGCGCAAAGCGCCCTCATAGCGCCTCAAATGATCGTCTATCTTGAAACGCTGATAATACTTGTCCAGCGCGCGCAGTTCGCGGAGGAACGGGAGGTACTCTCTCGGATCCTTTTTTCGAAGCCATCAATCACAATCGGCATCAACCCCGCATTCCGTCGAGCGACATACCTTTTGTGCATGTTGCGCAATCATCAGCACCAGCGAAAAATCATACATCCCAAGCGCCGTATCAAAAAGCCGATCCGCGTCAACCAGGAAGATGATGTACTTGACCGCGTCCTCGACGACTTCGGGGTCACTCTCTGCTCGATGCGTGAGGCGTGAAGACAGGTAACGAAAGTGGATTCGAGCTGACCTCGCAAGCGCAGGAGGAGGGCCAGCGCCGCCTCGTGCTCGGGCGGCGTCTTGACGACGTACGCCGTCAATATCGAGTTGACGTATTTTTTGAGATCCTTCCTCTCCAGCTCGACTCGGACCGCGTCGCAGAGCCGCGCGATGGTTGCCGCTGGCTGCGTGCCCCGCCTGTATGGTGGTGGGGTGAGGCCAGGTAAGTTTGAAACAGGACACGAGACGCACCCTAAATTACTCAAAAACAAATTAACATGCTCAACCTCGCCAATCTGCTCCACAAACGCCGCGATGCGCTCCAAAAACCGCGCCTCGTCGTGCTCAACGAGCACATTCAGATCAATCCTGTGCTTCCGGCACGCAAAGAACGCCTTGCGGTAGTCGCCGCTAATCCACAAGTAAGCAAGCAACGTACACATTCAGGGCTGATACGCACGCGTCGATGTCCCGCTTGACAACCTCCAAGACCAACGGGCGCGAGCTGATCGTCTCCAGATTCCCCCGCGGCATCTGCAGCACGAGCGCCATCGCGCTCGGCACCGCAACGACGATGCGCGAGCCGCGCTCAACGCGCCGCGTCTCCCACTCCCACTCCCACTCCTGCGCCTGCGCCTGCGCTTGCTCCACCTCGGCGCCCGCGCCCGGGGACGCCGCAAGCACCCTCCCCACACTCTCCACACGCACAAACCGCACCTCGTGCGCGGTCGTCGTGCACATCACGAACCCAGCCGCGACGGCGAACGACGTCGCGTTCGTCGCGAGGACGCGGTGCGCGCCTGTGCCCGACGCGGCGTGCAGCGTGCCCGAGCGTCCGAGGCCGATGTAGAGAGTCTGGGGTTGCGTTTCGGTGGGCGTTGGGCTTTCGCCTTCGCCTTCGCTTTCGTTTTCGATCTCGCCTGCGGCGCCGTGCGCTCGCGCGGGGAGCGGGAGAGGGACACACTGCGCCTGGAGGCAAAACTCGGGGAATCGCGCGGCGGGGACGAACACCCGCCGCTCTGCGTCGTCTGTCATCCATCCACCAGTCAGTCAGTTTCTCTTCCTCAAACGGGGTGGGGGCACGCACATTCGTGGATCTCCCCAGAGGGCCCTTGGCACACCACACCCCGCCCGCCACACACAAAGCGCGAGTTGACGAACGGCAGCGCCGTCGTCGTCGTCGTGCTCGTGGCAATCGCCTCCTCTCCCTCCCCCACGGCCCCACCAACTCTCACACAACTAACATACTCCTCCGCCCGATCCCTCCACAGCACACCAACGACATAGCCCCCGTCTCCCTCCCCGCCTCCCTCCCCGTCGCCATCCCGCGCATCAAGCACACACACCGCGCGCGCCCCCCCCGCGCCCAGCACACCCGCCCACACACGCACGGGGTCCACCGCGCCCCTCCCGCGTGTGGGTGCTTCGCGCGTGCGCGTGCGCAGCGCCCACAGCTCGACGTGCCCGCTCTCCCAGAGCACGGCGAGCGCGTCCCTGCGCGCAAAAGCCGCGTGGATCGGCGTGCGCGCGGGGTTGCGCGTGCGGGGGGCGTTAATGGGGGCGGAGGGGCCACGGGGAGGGGAGGAGAGAGCGAGGACGGCGGAGGAGAGCGGGGGCGGGATTGGGTGTGTGCGGAAGGGGGTTAGTTTTATTTGTGCTGTGGGGTGGGTGGGCGGTGGTGGTTAGTTGGTTGGGAGAGGGGGGGAGGGGGACGGGGACGTACTACCGTCGAAGACGGCGACTGCGCCGGTGTCGTGTGGGGGCTCGGAGGAGGGCGCGGCGAATGTGTCCCATGCGTAGGATCGTTGGATTACGGCGGCTGCGTGGGTCAGAGTTAGGAGAAGGGTAGAGGGGACAGCGTACTTTTGGTTGTGAGGAGGATGTGCAGGGCTTGTTCGGGGTGCCAGGAGACGGAGGTGAATCGCCCATCGGCGGCGGGGGCTTCGATTTCTTGTTTGAGGTACCTGGGACAGATGTAGCGAGATTGGCGAGGGCATAGGAAGTTGCGCACCAGTAGTAGTTGCCCATTGTCCACAATTGAACTGGGGGGCATCGATCAGGCTATATAACGTGAACTCTCGAACAGCACCTACCAACGTCCCCCTCATCCCTCTCCACCCACACCGCAAGCACGCCCGAATCCGAGCTCCAGCTCAACTCCTTCACACGATACCCCCACCTCCCCTTCCCGCGCAACTCTGCCGCGCGAATCGCAAACTCGCCATGGCGGAGCCCATTCCGCTCAAAAAACACGACATCATGGCGCGCCTCGGGCCCCGCGCCGGCGCCCTCGAAGCCAAAGCGCTGCGTCGCCGCGAGGAGGTTGCCCGCGGGGCGCCACGCGAGCGCGTGCTCGAGCCCCGGGACCGCCTCGGACGTGCTCTGCAGCGCGCCGTCGCGGTCGTACACGCGGAGCACGCGGCGGCGCGCGGTGTCCGCGTCCGCAGACACGGCCGGGGAGAGCGCGGAGACGGCGAAGAAGGCGCCGTCGCCGCGCCAGCTGATGCGCGGGGCGCGGTCGTCGTCCGGGCTTGCGCCGACGCGCGTGTGTGTCGGGGCGTGGGCGGCGGCTTTGCCGAGGGAGCCGTGGAACTGGGTCTGCTTGGAGCCCCAGCCGACGTTGATGGGGGCGTCTGTGGCGCGTTAGAGGGGCGCGGGCGGAGAGAGGCGGCGCACCTTGGCCAAAGTCGAGCGCGTGGAGGGGCGTCTCGGCGAGGACGTCGAACGTTGCGGTCATGAGGACGAGCTTGTCCTCGCCTGCTTGGCTTGGATCAGGGTGATTGACGGAGATCGCGGGCGTACCTGTGACGACGACGAGCAGCGACTCGTCTGGGCTCCACGCGGCGGCGGATATGCCGCGCTCGACGGTGCCCTCGACCTCGGCCGATCCACCCTCGAGAGACAGCATCGTGATGTCCCCGCAGCGCATGATCGCACAGATACACCGCGCCTCGGGCAGCACGCGCAGCGCAACGACCTGCGCGGCGCCGGGCACCGAGACGGCGCTGAACGTCGCAAACACCGTCGGCGGCATCTGCATCGCGCAGCATCAGCACCAGCACCAGCACCGCGCCCGAGCCTGCGACGCACCTGATCGGCATTCCAGACCTCGACGACGACATTCCCGTCTGCATCCTCGCGCTCCGAGGCAGCGTACACGACGCCCTCGTCGACGTCGATCGCGGTCGCAGACACGCCCGCACCGCTTAGCTCGACGGCGCTCGTCGCATAGAGCGTCAGATTCCTCATTATCGGCCTGCGAGTCGATGATCGCCGCGAAACTTTTTGGCGGCTGTTTGGCGCCGGGGGACGAACCAAACACGGACTGCGATCATTTTGCTGCGCTCATGGGCCCAGCGCGGACAGGCGAGCCGTCGTCGTCCAAGGCGCGCAAGCCGCGGCGGCACAAGGACCCTGCGGCCGTCCCGGGCGTCCAGAAGATCAAGGCGGCGCTGAGGCAGGCCCGGCGCCTCGTCGCCAAGGTGCGTGTCCCGTCTCCTGTGCCCACCAAAATGAACATGCATCCAGGACAAACTCGCGGCGGATGTGCGAGTAGAGACCGAGCGGCGCATCAGGGCGCTCGAGGCGGACCTCGCGCAGGCAGAGGTCGCGCGGGCAGAGCGCGCCAACGCGACGCGCTACCACAAAGTCAAGTTCTTCGGTCCGTCCCTCTCCCTCCGCGCAACTCCCTCCCTCTCACCAGAGCACAGAACGCAAAAAGGTCGTCCGCAGACTAACCCAGACCAAAAAACGCCTCGAATCCACCGCCGACGACGACGACGAAGCCAAACCGCGCCTCCTCCAGACCCTCGCCGACCTCCGCGTCGACCTCAACTACATCCTCGTGAGCCCGGTCCCACCCTCGCATTGCTGACCTCTAACAATCGACAGCACTA
Source organism: Termitomyces sp. T69sscA (assembly GCA_017657225.1). Lineage (NCBI taxonomy): Eukaryota > Fungi > Basidiomycota > Agaricomycetes > Agaricales > Lyophyllaceae > Termitomyces > Termitomyces sp. T69sscA. The sequence goes on from JAGGAQ010000024.1 coordinate 87,846, forward strand.
CCCGAAAACAAAGAAATACATCTCCCTCTTCCCGCCTGCCCTCCGCGCCGACGCACCGCAGCCACAGCCACCAGAGAACCCCGAATCGCAAGACGTGCGTAAATGGATCAAGGCGCGCATGGACGCCGGCGAGCTGCCTGCGGAGCCCGAGCTGCATTTGGATGCGAGGATGGACGCCAGGACGCCTGCGGACTGGGGCGAAGGTTCGAGGCCAAAGGCTCCGAAGAAGGAGGCGCGTGATGAAGAGGAGGAGGAAGACGAGGATGCGTTTTTTGGTGATGATACAGACGAGGACGGGGAGTGATTGGCATCCTGGATATCGATTGGAATCGGTTGACTATTCATGCAGAAGTCTGTTATATTAGGAATACGAGAGAGTCTACGTGCTTCACCGCGAGCTTGACGAACCACTATGCATTCCAAATTCCCATCACACCAATATGAAATGTCTAGGTCCCAAAAGATGTTCTCTATCCCTTTACTCAAATCCAATATTCGAAAAGCCAAAAACCAGGAATCCACAGCAAAAGCCTTGCAACATTCCGACTTTCCTCTGAAAAAATGACCGTCCTCCCCGTCCTCGGCCTAACACCCAAAGGCCCAAACGACCATCCACTGAACGCTGAGGCCGAGTCCCGAGGACCGAACACGAAACATCCACGCATCACGATACTCTAAATCACACAAAAGCACTCCTCGACGCACCACCCACCCGTCCGATGCACTGACAGCGCCTCCGCCGCCTCCGAATGGACACAAGCGCCTACAGATGGGTGCCTGTAGTTCTTGATCAAGATCCACCTATCCTTCGTGAGATGAGTCCAGTATCGCTGATCCGTAGAGGGAGATTCCCCATGGGCAGTGGAGGTATTTAAGATGGGAACCTGTAACTCTTGATCCAAGATATATCTATCCTTCCGTCAGGATGGGCACAGTATTGCTGATCCGTGAGGGGGAAGTTCCCCATACACGGTGGAGGTATTCAAGATGGGTACCTGTAACGATTGATCAAGATCCACCTATCCTTCCGTCAGGATGGGCACAGTATTGCTGATCCGTGAGAAGGAAATTCCCCATGATCAGTGGAGGTATTCAAGATGGGCACCTGTAAAGATTGACCCAAGATCCACCTATCCCTCCTTCAGGATGGTCCAGGTATTGCTGATCCGTATAGATCCCCCACCCACCGTGACGAAACCGGGCAGTGGAGGTATTCAAGATGGGTTCCTGTAACGATTGATCCAAGATCTACTACCTATCCATCCGTGAGATGGGACCACTGCTGATCCGTGAGAGGGAAATCAATCCCCCATCCACCATGACGAAACTGGGCAGTGGAGGTAGGTACCTGTAACTACTGATCAAGATCTACTACCTATCCTTCCGTCAGGATGGGCACAGTATTGCTGATCTGTGAGAGGGAAATTCCCCATGATCAGTGGAGGTCTTCAAGATGGGTATCTGTAACTATTAATCAAGATCTACTACCTATCCATCCGTGAGATGGGACCACTGCTGATCCGTGAGAAGGTAGTCCCTCATCCACCGTGACGAAACCGGGCAGTGGAGGCATTCAAGAGCTCACATATGGGTACCTGTCCAAGATCTACATACCTTCGTGAGATGGGTTTAGACCGTAAGTATCGCTGATCCGTGAGATGGAAGTTCCCCATACGCAGTGGAGGTATGGGTACCTGTAACGCTTGATCCAAGATCTAGCTATCCTTCCGTGAGATGGGTCCAGGTACTTATTGCTGATCCGTAGAGGGAAATCTACTTTGCTGATGGATCTTTTTCTCTTGATGAGATCCTGACAGTGATCTCCGGCGGCTGTCGATCTTTCATCGAGATGTCGCTGGTGCCAATATCGCATGATAAGACGAGCAACAACTTGACGCCCTATGACTGGGGTCTTTGAGTCGTGCCAGTGTGGCTGCTCCCGCACATTCAAGAAAATATGGAACAAGTCGAATTGAATTACGGTTTGGGGACAGAGTATCACTCCGTCTCAATTCCTAACGAGGATCTTTGAAAAATGAAAGGCAAAGTGTAATTGCAGCCTCTGCGAAAATGAACAGACAGGGGGTTATTGACGGCACCAAGCTATCTGAATTGCGGGTATATACTCGTACACTACTCGGAGTTATGGTGAAACTTTGTTCTACAATCAAGTGCCGATACTTCAACGAGCTACTGAAACTGAAAGAATGTTAGTACAAAGAACGATTTGTGGCCGACGATCTATACATGAAGCCATATTGGTATATAGCAGCATTTTCGGAAAGACGAAAGGAAACATGCATGTCAGGTTCATATTCAGCGAGATCAAGGCGTAGGAGGCTCATGAGTGTACGCCTCCACGGTCTCTCCCTCAGCATTCAACGGCCAGAAGGTATTCTTGAAAACATTATTAGGATCATACAACTTCTTGATCTCACACAGCCTTTCCCAGTTCCCGCCAAAGGACGCCTTGACGCGCTCAGGAGGCTCATGGCGGCCGAGGAACTGTGACAAGGTGACGGAGTTAGCCACACTGCACACGCTCATGTGTACGGATAAAATTGCGCATACACTGGGGAATGGCCCGCCTTGATGAACGGGCTTCAGTGTGCCTGCGATCCACTATTTCATCGTAGTATGTCAAAGAGAGTATACCACGCATAATGTTAAAAGTAACTTACTTCCTCCGCGGATTCAACACACTTGTCGTCGTTAACGTCCATCTCCCACTGATGCAAAGCAGCGACCGTGAACGATGCTTCTCGCTGGGACTTGGGTACACAAGTGTCCTCGAAATCAATGATGGCACCCCCGGCAAGCTCGAAGAGCCACGCTATCGAGCAGAACGTCAATTATAGCCCTCAAACACGCTCATCTATAGCTGCTCACTGCATCCAACAGGAGTATCGGCAAAGTTCATGACGGTCTCATTGATGAGGTCGTCAGGGAGGGAAGTAATCAATGCAGAGCGAATGAACCACTGTCTGCCAGCTATCCAAAGTTTAGAAAAGTCAGCAAGAGATTACTTTCTTGGTTATTAGAAAACGAGCCTTTCCCCCGCAAAACCTGGGCGACACTGTCTTGTTGGTGAAGGAAGCTCTTCTCATCAACTTCGTTCAAAAGGCATCGTTCACCGTCCCAGGAAGATATGGCAGCAAGATATTCCTGGCCCTGTTCTCGCGTGCCAATATAACACATCTGCACGACGACGAGAGAATCTTTTCCCGCGGGTCCTGCAGTAAGGAGAACATTGGCATACAACTCGCGGGGAGCTCCCTTGACACAATCACGGAAATGCTTAATAAGGGAAGGCGCTGTGGCTCTGTGGAAACGACTTCAAACGACGATCAGACCTACTATTGAGAAGTATTGAGCATGAGAGCTTACTAGATCAGGTTTCCCGCGAAAACGACGGGAACGGGATATGCTTTGGCTTTGTAGCGCGTAACAATGCCCAGAGCAGGTCCAGCTCCTCGTATGGCCCACCAAAGGTCTACAAGACGTTTAACCTTTGCGTCAATTGTATTGACGAATTCTTTTTACCTGGGTGTTCTTCCTCATTAATGATAACGATTCTGCCGTCTGCGAGAACCATCTCAACCTCGATGAGATTGTCAATACTCAAACCGCGCAAGCGACTCAAAAAGCCGAAACCACCGAGAACCATGATGGACGAACCGACTGGGTGCGCGGCACTGCTACAGTTAATAACGTACCATGAATGAGAAGTTATCATTCAAACTTACAAGGGAACATGATAAGGAACGCCTTCGCCACTCCCATTAGAGTACCTGGCCTCGAGCTTGTGTTGTGCTGTGTATGTGTCAATTTCCTTCTGTCTCATACCAGCGCCAAACGTCACATAGGCATGAGGGTGGACGGGTTCGGCGAGTGCCAGCTGTCCGGGTGGGAGAGGGTGATTCCCAAATACAGTGGGGCTGGGATTCCAGCTCCTGTGCATTGGCAGCGAAGGGTACGAAGATTGTGCGACAGAGAGGGGCGCACAGATCGGATTGTCCTTCGTGAGATAGCCAAACGGATCTGACGCACGAAGAGGAACAGAAGGGCGCAACAGCTCCATTCCGTTTCCGAAAGAGGGTGTCGTTGCTGCTGTGGACGATGGGCTTCCAGAGCCATGAGAGCTGGCTGTTCCTCCCGAGGTCAAACCAATGGCAGACGGCGCCTGTGTAACTTCAACACGGCGACGCACATTCGGAAACCCGCTTTGAAGAGCAATGGGCACGACACCGGGTCCACGCAGAAAAGTAGCTACAGCTTGTGACGCTTGGTCGTACCTTCGCAAGTCAACGTCTTCCTGTCTACGCCGTTTGCCGTTCGGTGTTGGAAAGATCGATTCCTTACCCTTGTCATTGACAAGTACCGAGTCCTTGAGGCTAGTGTATGAACCGTCCGCGTTTGGAGGTTCAATGTCGACGCCAACAATCTTGCTCAAGTCGACGATGACATCGCCACCAATTGCCCACCCGGCGGTACCATAGCCTCCTGCTTTTATAGACGGCGAGAGTCCGTATTTGTTGCAAAATAAGACAATTCTGATATTCTTGCTATGAGTCTACTGGTCTCATCAACAAGTCCACCCACTTACTTGCTGATGTCTGAAGCATCAAGAGGAACAACGACTGCTTTGGACATTGATTTTACGTTCCCATTGAATATAGTCGAATAGTCCTCAAATCTAGATAACTGATGGATTAACAAGCGAATGGTCTGAATGAAGGACACGCCGTACCCTGGCTCGTCACGAGCGTAGATATCACCTCGGATAGAGGATCCAAGTTCGTCATAGAGTTCTCTAGGTAGTGCAGCGAACATGGTTTGAATGGACCAGGATACAAGGGACCAAAACTACCATGGACGTATCTGAAGAAGAGGCTTTATAGGCTCGCGGTTCATAAATGCATAAAGCTCCAAAGTTTCAATTGGAACTCCGCGACACGCTGCCGCGAGCATCCACCATCAAATTTGCATGCTTTTCATCCATCTAGTGACGGTGTGGCGTTCTTCTCTCACTCTATCACTCCACATCTTATCGCTCATCGTTGAAAGTCAGTCGTCTATAGTTTGATTTTGCGCGCGATTGCAGCATGACTTTAGTCATACAAACACTGTAACAGAATGGAAATAGAATAAGAAAAAGCTGTCCAGTTTCAGATGTTCCTGGTTAGCCTAGTTGGACCAGTACCCCATGGGACCAACAGCGTTAGCCATCACTCTAACTTTTACGATATCATAATACTCTTTTAATAGATACATCATGATGGAGAAGATTGATCCAGCTTCCCGCGCTCGCCAAACGGAAATGGACTCAGCCGGGACGGAATCCTGGTTTCTGGAACGCCACAATCCAACTTCGTAGGACGTAATTGACCTGCGGTGAAATACCCGCCAGCCTCAGCCCATCTTCTTCGGAGTCCATGTGTTTGTCAACGTGGGACAGTCACCAAGGGTTCGTCAGTCATGTCCAAGGATATAAGCCTCGTGTACTCATACAAGAGCCAATCTCGCACTGGCCCTCAGTAGCTTTAGAGATAACAGGATACAATTCACAACCGAGTAATCAACATTTAAAACTTCTTTCTCTTGGTTCACGTAGTAAGACGAGGTTAGCTGTGCTTCTGAGAAGTCGAATCATAATGAGTCAATATGAATCAAGCACCGTGTACTACGTGAGCTTGTGACCTGAGACAATTCATATGAACAAAGCACAGGTATTGCTAAGAAACCATCTACAATTGATTTTCTACACATTGGGCAACTGCGCTAGAAGCTATCGAACGAGGATGTTTAGGGAGATCCACCAGTATCATGTATGCTTATCGATGATCATAGGACATGCCGATGAACTGGGCTAGGTTCCGAGCAATTACGGATATACGTCGTTGAGCGCGAAATTATTGCCTGATAAAACGGACACCTGATTCAACCAGTCTCCAAGAGCCAGACCGCCGGTAAGTTAGTTTGCTATCCTCGAGAAGGCTGAGCATAAAAACAAGGCCCCTCCCTCGAAGTCCGACCCACCTTTGTATACATGCTCTAGGAGTTGAAGCAATACCGTTACTTTTAATTGTCGAGACTCGCCTAGGGAGAATGTTAACACTTGTGAGCCTCAGAACTTGGCCGTCGCGGGTAAGTTAAAGGTTCTATAAGTAGACGTAAATCCATTCAGTCCAGCAGGAACAGAGGCTAACCATGCTGGGAAGGAAACGCCGTGTACTCTTTATGTAAGATGTAAGCAGTTTACCTCGGATATTATGGCGATTACACAGAGGATGGGAAGGGCAGGCCGCATTGCGATTCTGTCTGTCGCTGGAAAATAGCATGACATGTCATGTGGACAGGAGAAACGCGGCGGCCTCTTTTTCGGAAGCGATGAACGGGTGCGGCCGGGCCAATCCAGAGATCGCCAATGTTCTTCTCGAAGATACGCGGGTTATCGATTATCAATAAGGACGGGCTTAGCACAGGGTCCCGCAACAAGAATGGAAAATGATCAGCTTCATGTTCCTTGGACGGGACTTTAGGACGTAAAAAATCAAGCCCCACCTTTATTTCCTCCGCCTACAGAAACCGAGGGTCTGACACGTTTCTGACTGACGGACGACCTTGACGAAATAGGGTGGTATAAGCGGACGCAGAAGCATACCAGTTGAATAGCAGAAAATCAACTTCTCATGTAAAGTCGCATGGTGTATTGATATAGGGCTTACCTTCCTGTGTATCATGAGCAGCTTCCCACAGTAGCGGGGAAAGAGAACGAAGGTCAGAGTGATAGCAACTTTTTTTTTCCAAGGGTCGAGGGCGTTCAGAAGGCGCGAGATCAATTGAATCATGTGAATATCGCTTTAGGAGACGTCAGCTTCGAAGGATATTAGACACAGAATTTTTTTTGGGATCAGAGTCTTCATTGATCGAGCAAACACCAATCTCACATAACCTAATCAACAGAACTGAGTCACGGAGGTTGATAGGAGGAGCGGGCTTGACTTCTAAATTATCCTTGTGCCGCTAGATCGACGAGACGATCAGCACGAATCAATTGCAGAGGCACCTTGCAGTCGCTTTGTTTAATCAGTTTAATCAGAGGAGTAGGAATGCTTGAGAACCCTTTCCTTCTCGTATTGAGAAACAGAACGTTAGGCGGTACTATAGGGTATAACTCCAGATCTGGCTTCGGAAACAAGTGAAACGCATCAAGGTATCCAATGAAAGGCTATGCCGTCTGTCTGGGAAAAGAAGGGAACCTTAATTTGGTACAGCCGAGGGGCAAATGGTATACAGCAGTAAACGACGCAGCAGTGTCATATTCACGAGGATAACTCCAGTTGGCAGAAGTGCTGGTTTGGTTGGAGTTGTCCAAAGGTCATCTGCTAACAGCATGACCGGGGTGCGATCCAAGAATGCAGAATTACGATGTTAGGCGCGACCAAGTCAATTAATTTGACGAGTTTCCAAGATGACGGAACGGCACTATCGTTGAGGACAAGATGTCGGATGCCAACAATGAGTGTTCCCTAAAACTAAGGCCCTTATAAAATTCAAACCTAGACTTTTCATGAAAGTAATGAGCATCGTAGATAAACTTACATTGAAGTTGATTATATGAGACTGTAACACTAGTCATAGATGATAGTTGAGAGTCACCATGATCTTGTAGAGCAAAAACTTTGATGCTTCGCCAAACAGTGAGAACGGACAAGTACAATGAAAGTGATGGACGATGGCTAAAGCTCCAGACTGCTACCTATTTGTTTCTGCCAGCATTGAGTCGCTCATGATGGTATGTTAAAACGAATATACCTTTAACAAATAAATAATCAGTTTGAATAATCCAAACGAACGTATACAAGTGAAAGATTGGCTCATGAGAGACAATGACTGACCAGCACATCTTTCACAATAAGTACCTGGAGATTCAACTGACCCCGAAAAGCTCTCTCTCCAAGCCTCGAGAGTATGAGGATTCTTTGAGAGCAAAATTTCACATCCTCTCACAGTTTTCACTGCGGTTGTCATTTCCAGGCTTCTTGAACCGCTCCAACATCCAGCTGTCCAAGGGACATAGAGAGGTCCCTGAGGCGCAAACCATAGATGACCACCGTCAATGGATCATAGAAAAAGCATGCATAATACTTACATCAAGCATCCAATGGACAGAGTGAGGGGAAAAAGTTTGGAACTACATTATTTGATGGGGATGAGTCGGTGGCTGTGTAGGTTTATCAATCAAACTCAACATCCCATTTCAAACTCGATTTGAATACAGGAATGTTTAGACTACTTCAGAGTATCAGATACCCAACGTTCTGCAGGCAGAGATCAAGCACTACGAAGAACTACTGACACCAGTAAATCAATGAAGTCAATAAATTGTTGCCAATGTGGCTCAATGGCTAGAGCATCGCTTTCCTACCTAAGCTTTCAAAGGCGAAGGTTGTGGGTTCGAGTCCCATCATTGGTTCAGATTGTTATTAAATTGTGGTATGATACAATTTTTTGCTAAGATGGAACACCATATACCAACGATTTTACTTTCGATGAACCGTTATACAAGGTGGACTAGCTGCTGTCACTTGTCAGATCAAGTAATCCCTAGTGTACGCCGAAGCGTGCTCAGTTGCGTTAGGGATAAGTAACGAACTGTATTAATTCATCTAGTGTACGCCGAAGCGTGCTGGGCACATTATGAAGTAAGTTACATGTGTAATACAATAATAACTATAAGATCACATACCTCAGTTGCGTTAGGGATAGATAACGAACTGAGGTTTGTCAAGTGCAAAAACTTCGCAATGGGGCGCAGGCGCGCACACGTGATCGCCGACATTAGGCCTGCCGCACCTCACTTTCTGTTGCGATCCGGCATTCAAGTTCACCGCGAGCATTGGACCAGACCCGGAAATACAAAGCGCTCAGGGTTGCATTGGCCAATTGGCCAATGCACTCTTTGTCTGAAAGAACAATGGACGAAATAG
>JAGGAQ010000025.1:0-95441 GCA_017657225.1 Termitomyces sp. T69sscA
TTGTTCTAGGCCAAGGCCCCCTCAAGCCAGGCCAAAGCCGGGGCTTTCAGGCCAAGCCAGGCCAGGAACATCACTAAGGAGGGTGTTTGGAGCGAGCTCAAAGACAGCCTGGAAAATCAACTATTCCAAGCGACTGGTTTTAGTATGGTTGTGTAAACATTTTAACAATGGTGGCTGGGTGCGAAAAGGGCGACTGTCGCTGATATAACGCGGTCGCTTTGGGAATTTCGTCGCAGAGTCCGGCAGAAAAGGTGTGCCCGCTCCCGACACCACATAGACTTTGATTTCGGATCACCCTCGACTCTCAGGATTTCCCAAGGATTTCCAAAACTATTATTCCAACTTTTGATCAGGGACGGGGTCAGTCGTGGTTTAGACACCAAGGCGTACTTCGAGACCTGAATTTTTTGGTGATGATCCGAGAATCCACCGAGCTTTGTTTGAGCGAGAACAAAATAACATATAAAGTATATTTCAAAGGAAAGCAAATACTGAAGCCCTCGGGTGCAATCTAGACTTTGACGGTTGCTGAGGCCATTTGGTCCTCAAATAATGTAAATAAAGATCTAATCTTTCGAATCTCAAATACACTAGAATTTACAGATTGAGGACAACAGCTCGCTCTCAGGGATACTTCGAGCTATAGGCATCAACATACTCGTACGAAATCGCAGTTCCTTCTGAACGTCCTCAAGGACGACTTGGTCGAGGGGAAGAATGGCTGATACTCCGGTAGTTTTTCCAGGAAAGGCCCATCCGACATCAATCTCTTGCCCAAAACGATACAACCACCATCTGGGAACCAACGGTTTAAGACGACTATACGCATCAAGAGTACAACACATGCAGCCACTTGTACTAGGGCGTAACTCACCCAATCTCAAAAGAGTTTGAAAACGCGAATACCAATTGACAACAAGATTGGGAAGACAACTCGCGCTGCGAGCTGTAGTTTAACTTTGCCGTCAGAGACTAGAGTCGGTGCGTAAAAGAAGACTTTCATCACTTGATAGAAAATCGTGGCACTTTCCATCGCTTTCAGCTATTTCTCTTTACGAATATCCACACTTTCTTCCAGTGGCAAATCCTTGTTACAGGAGCCAAAGGCTGTGTTGCCATACGAATAGTGCACAAATGCTCGACAAAGGATAGTCAGTGCGCGTCGGGACCATACGTTCCGCCATCAAAGGCGAGTCTCTCGAGGAATACTTACTTCAAAAGCGTATGACGACAAGTACGAACTCACCATTATTATTGACTCAGACATCGAAAAGGTGTCGTCGTATTTTTGTGGCATGAATCTAAGACTTTGGATAGATGAATCTGTGGGATCAGGACGGTGCCCTCGACGAAGCCATCAAAGGTGTCGTCACAAAACCAGCATCCCTTTCTATCTTGGCCAATAAAGACTGCTCAATCATTTCTGACATCGGGACTTCTGGGACCTACAGTCATTGGATGGTGCCATCGATACTCTGAGAGGTAGCGGGTGAGCCCATAGTGACCCGGTCTCCCTCTAACGATACCATCGTCTTTTCCCCTGATTGGTTAGGCAAGAAGTCAAACGTGTGCCAGCAGTGACTGTCCACTGCCCCTGATTTGAATGTGCAAAGTCATGATCACGGACGACTGGAACGAGTCCCCGGTCATAGAAATCGAGAAAAAGCGCGCATACGCTCCCAGTGTCGAGAAATAGAATATTGTGCATCCAAGAGACGCTACGGAGAGGGGTAAGTCGACGATAGAATGCGCAATCCGAGCAAGACAGATATCAACACCATAACTAATCCTCCATCCCTGGAGATCCCACGAAGAGAACAAGACATCTCCGTTCTCAATCCTCCCTAGGTAAGATACCACAACAAAGATGAAACTCTGAATTAAACCAGATACTCGGGGGTGAACAAGCAGCTCCAAATCGCCCAGAAAACACCTCCATCCACACTAACTCTCTCCAAGCCGCCTATTCACGCCGCAGAGGCTCTCGACACGTCCTCACGGCCCGGGCTCTGATACGCCACCGTAGTCATCAGGGACCAACCCAAAGACTTCCCCAAAGACGACTGAGCCTTCACCGACGTGCGCGACCTCGTCTCGGCACACCGTTCTCACCTTGGAAAGAACACCAGCCAGCGGCGAACGCATCATCGTCTCAGCAGAGCCATTCATCTGGCAACAGCTAGCAGCATGAGCCCTCTTCCTCCCATCCTACCTACCGCGCTCAGGCTTCCACTCACTCCATCCTTTACTTTAATCTCTCACGTTCGTCCTCATCCTCGTCACATGCAGACAAACCCGGGCCTTCCAAACTTGTCCCACCTACGTCCATGTCATACATCGACATTCAAACAAAAGTCATCCCATAGCTGGCGCATGCCATTTCGCGCATCAAATACTCAAACCGCAAACTCCCATGCCAAAATCACCAAACCCCCATAGGCTGCAACATGTATAATTGATTGATCACTTGTAAAGTACGTAATACACTAATGTACTCAACTTTTCAACCGAGATCGATACGATACGATACGATACGATGCGACGTTGTCACGGTGTAAAAGGATAATAGAAGCAAGGAGGGGTTACGGTTTAAACGTAGAGTAGGCAAGTAGGGTAGGTAGAATTGGAATTGTATGCATTGGGGGGAGGCGGGAGGGCCAGAAGGGGAGGGCGGGAATGTAAAATACGGCGAGCTGTAAGGAGGCGAGTAAGGACCGGCAGATAGCATAGTTCGATACAATATTCGAGGAGGGGAGGGCGATGCGCGTGTACATTGTAATCATCTCAATCCCTCGACCTCATTCTCGGGGTGGGTGAATTGGATTTTTTTTTCAAAGTAGGAAAGGAGCGTCGAGCCGAGTAAGGTAGGAAGGAGGGCAAATCGATGGGTGAGCGCAACGAATGAGCAGATATCAATTCGCGATACAATGTACAATGTTGTACACTTGCTGAAGGGACCTCTATAGCGTATGAACCCGAGTTGAATCGTAGTCGTGCGTGCGTGCGTGGAGCACATGGCTAGGAAGTGGGGAAGGAGATCGGCGATAAAGAGGAAGGAAGGTAGGTGAGGCTCCGAATCAACCATGCGCGGGGCGAAGCAAGGTAGGAAGGAGAAGGAAGCACGACTCCAAAAGGAGCGTCAGAGCGCGAGTTGGGGTAGAGTAGTCACGAACACGTCACGACAATCATGAATCATGACAGAAAAATTTGCGCGCAAGTAAAACCTAGACCGAACCCATCCATCAGCTCCAAATTCCCAACCAAGTAAAAAACGCCACATACAATGAAACCAGACCTGGACTTCAAGATCCAGAGTCGTCGCTTCCGAAGAACAAGAACCAAAGGAAGGGACGGGACCAGGCCTGGAACATTGGTAGAATCGTCGTGGAGCGGGGCGGCGGGAAGATAATACTAGGGATTCGGAAACAAGTAAGGGGGAGGGAAAGACGTGAAATGGAAACCTAAGCACCGAAAAAAATAAAAAAAAGAAAGATCATCGCGCACGTAAACAACTGCATGCATGAACAACGAGAAATTCGTGCAGAAAGATGGCGTGTGCAAGAAGCCAAAAAAAAAAAGGTTGGTCGAACAAGGTCGAAATATAAAACAAAGCCCGAAAAAAAATCGGATGTAATAAAATATACTAATGTTAAAGGAACAAAAATATCCCAACCAAGAACAGACGTAAAACACATAAACGCGGAGGGGACGTCAAAGAAACAAAGGGGGGATTAAAAGAAGAAGGAAGAAGGAAGAAAAAAAAAAGTACGTTCACGTCATCGATAGTAGTGATACACAGCGAGAGGGACACGATATACACGATCCCTGCATCATACTAAAAACACACGTCGGCGCCCGGCCTCGTCCTCGGGATATATGCGTAGACAGGAAGCGGAGGACAAATGCGGGGATGGACTATGGGTGAGGGATCGAGGGATAAGGCGCCAATAATAATAAGATATACGATAGATACGGTTGGGGGCCGAGGTGTGGTCGAGGACGGAGCGAGGAGTGAGAGGGAGAAGAAGAGGCAGCGGCGAGGGGTCATGGTATCGTCGCCGTTCGCAATCTTATCGGTTATCGGTTATCGGAGGACGGATGGCGAGAATGAGGGTGCGGAATGATGGAAATAAATGCCGATAAGGATTGCTTGCGTCCTCTTCTCCTTCATCGGTCGTGTGATTTGAGAGTTTGGTTTGGTTGATAGTGCGTGGTAATGTTACAAGATGATGCCGAAAATTCAACTATTTGTTTTGCGTAATGCTTCGAAATTTGTAGCAAGTCGCCTTTCCCGGCCTCGAGACCTCGGCCCGTCTAGTAGTGCGCTGCTGCATAAAGAACCCAAGAAAAAGAAACAGATACAGAACCCGAAAGCGTCGTAATCATGATGTGAGGGAAGATGGGAGGAGAGAGAAGATGGAAATTCGAAAGCGGACACGAGACGATATGCGGAGGGTTTGTTGCCGGATTTCCTTTTTCGGGGTCCAGTGCGTTGTGCGGTGTACAAGAGGAGTAAAGCCTGTGATGACCAGCAAACGCCACGTATGGCGGAAGAGGATGGGCGTGTATATACAAGAAACTGAAATCCGGATATTGATTGACTCTGTGCAGGACGGAACGCAGCAGAGGGGATGGTGAATCGAGGGAAATCCCGGCCGGCGTCTCCAACGGAGAGGGCGAGTGCGGGCCGGGACAAGAGTTGACGTGGATGGAAAAATCGCGCGGGTGTCCGAAATAATGTAACCGTGCCGGGTGTTGTGTGACCGAAAACGAGGAAAAGAAATCTATGACTAAAGATGCCATTTTCCCAAAGGTATCAAAGATACCCCTCAAACGAACTCTGGATCGGGAAGCTCCTCTGGACTGGGCGAATTCTGGAAGGAAGAACTCGCAAAGTAACCTTGGACCTCCCTCTGGGCCATCGCCTCGTACATACGCTCTCTCTGAGCGGGAGGAGGCGTGCGCAAGCTCTTCCTTGCCAGAGCCAACTTGTCGAACAGGGCATTAATCTCGTCGGAAGCAGTCTCGGGACCAGACTCATCAGAGCTCATGTGGAAGACCATGCCGCTGTCGCTGGGCACACGCTTGTGGTTGCGTGGGCGTGACTTGTTGACTTGGGCAGGAGAAGGCTGTGGTTTATGCGGGAGGGAGGAACGATGTTGCTGTTGTTTGGGACGGGTGGGAGTGACAAAAGCGGGAGCGTCAGAGTTGTCGTTGTCAGACATGTCGTCGCAGATGGGGAAATTAAAAGCGGGGAGCAGAGGCTCGGGTGCAGCGTTGCGTCTAGCGGGACGGTGGCGGGGAAGGGGGACGGAGCGGGCCGTGGGCGGCTGAGACGGGGGAGACGGATGTGGAAGCGGGATGGAAACTGGCTGACGCTTGCGGCTGTTGCGAGGTTTTGGGTTGTGCGAAGGGAGGAGAAACGGATCGGAGAGGCCCTCTGCCTGCGAGGGAGTGCTCCTAAAAACGATTAGAAATGGGAGATGGGGCCAACGCAGCGGCAAGTACCTGGGCGGAGGTGTGGCGTGCTTGTCCTTTGCCGGCCGGGATCTGGGCGGCGGTGAGGGTGTTGTGGGAGCTGGCTTTGCGCGCGGGGGCTGGGGCGGTCGGGGCGGTCGCTGCTGCTGCTGCTGCGGCTTGGAAAGGGTGAGGAGCCCAGGAATGTGGGTGGGCTGGACTATAACGGCGGGGGGAGACGAGGGGTGGCGTCTGTGGCGCAGGGGCGAGTGGTTGAGATTGAAGGACGGCGGTTTCTGGACGAGCATCATCGTGAGCGCAGGCAAAGGAGATGGAAAATGGCAGAAAAAGGGTCAAGCACAGCCGCCATATTTCTCTCACCCGTGTTTGCACATGTTGTGCCTCGGTGGCGCTCCGTCAGCTGACCCTTCAGGAACCTTCTTGTCTCCCACAATGTCTTTTCCTGATCCGCCAGCACAGGCCACATCCTCCTTTGTCCTCGGTCCCTCCAGCGTCTTCGGACAATAACCTCCCGAGCTCCCGTTCGCACTCTTCTTCGGTCGACGACCCTCGCCGAGGCCACATGTCATTGTCCCGGACAAAGCACTGCTGCACCTCGTGTCCACCACGCTATGTTTGTCAAAATCTTCCCTGTCAGCTTTCATCTATCACAAACGGGGCCTGAACCCGCTTCTCTTCCAAAGTTCAAGGTTCAAACACGGGAATAGGCTGGCCCCTTCCATGCACAGCCTTCGTTTGCCTCGGCCGTCTCCGTCAAGTCGGCCTAAACTCATCCGCTGTCGTCATCGTGCATGTGCTGTCATGCCTACGGCGCCTTGTTATGTCTCTATTGTTTGTACACCGTAGTCGACTACCGAGACAACATTGTAACTTTGAGCACCGATGGCATCTTACTCAACACAATAAGGCCTTCTCAATCATTCTCGAAGCTGATCGCGGTACGTACCCAGGTAAGTCTGTGACACAACATGCGCGCCAAACTCGAAGATAACGTACACTTCCCCTATTCAATTGTCGTCTGATCATTCTAATCTGATGCGAGCTCCACATAATCTCACACGTATCTATTTAAGTAGCTAGCTTCAAACCAGATCTGGGACCCAATCTGAATCTGCACAGCGCCGGAGAAGGTTTCAATTGGCTACCGCCAGCCCGGGTAGCGGGAGTTCTTCCCAAGCCCAGGCTGTCCCTCCAGGCTAACTTGCTTGTAAATTTATGCCTGCTTCCACAACGTCTATCACGGTCTCGCTCACACGTTCGACGTTCAACATTCAGCCCCAAGAGCTCTCACACGACACTGCATACTCCCGAGTCGGGGGAACGTATCCCACCCTGCATCATAGACGCCTAGCCAACTTCCAAGCTTGCCTCGGCCAGTCTCCTGCTTCCCTCATCACATCTTCACAGGCAAGAATCAAGAACTAACGAAGCCACGGGCCACACGTAAGCCAGACTGCCGCACTAGCCACGGAGGTTCCAATCCAGCGCAGGACGTACGAGTCCACGCCGCTCGCTCATAATAACTGCCTAAGACGAGAAAGATCGCACGACGCAGTAGAGCCATCCTTCTCATGAGTCAAGCATGTCAACGAGCCAATACAAATGTACCCCAAAACTCGCTAGCCATCCATTGGAGAAACCCATAGATTCGACTTGCACGTGTAGCGACCAATTAATCAATCTATCACTCACCTTTACTAAGTCAACAACAACCATCAGAAGAGACGAAGCCCCCCGAAGCAAAGCGCTGGGGATCGTAACGACACGACCACCGTGCGTGAACCCTACTTACCATCGCAATAGCTCAGTGATCTGCATAAGAGACACAATCAAATCAACGAGTGGCAATCACCATCAGCATCAGCATCAGTATACACGGGCGCCTCGCAGGCAACACAATGACGTCCCCCAACATTTATGCGTACCGACCCACCAAGACGACGGATGGTCGGCTGGAGACGCGGTGCGCCCTGATGCACCGCCGGCGGCCCACAATACGAGTATCTGAATTGCGTGGTGGTTCTGCTTCCTCGTAACGATGAACGAGCCCCTCAAACACCCATGCTTCAGGGTACTTGAGAGCATGACCGACTGAGTGAATGAATGAATTTGATTTATACCGCCGGCAAGCCGCAATGCAGGGCTAAGAGGCGGGGGTAGAGGGCTACTTGTGCTCTACACCTGGTATGAGGTAGTGGGTCATGGTGGTATCGTACTTGTGACGTGTTATTTGGTGGTAGAGCTTTCCACATCGTCACGATCAACGGGTGGCAATCAGCATCAGCATCAGCATCAGCATCAGTATACACGGGCGCCTCGCAGGCAACACAATGAAATCGTCCAACTTATATGCATACCGACCCACCAAGACGACGGATGGTCGGCTGGAGACACGGTGCGCCCTGATGCAAGCGGGCGCCTCGAAATGCGAGCATCGTTGTTGTTTTGCTTCCTCCTCGAACACCCTGCTTCATACTTGAGAGCAAGTTGAGTGGCCGATCTCCCAGCATTGGGCAACACATCCTAGAGATTAGATTAGATCGCTATCAGGGTCAATGACGAATTCGCACCAGACAAGCACATCATCATACATCATGATCGTCCAGTCTTGACCTAGGCTATGTATGTATGTAGTCTCTTCTGATGTCTACAATGGTTATATGCCGACCTGGCTGTGTATCGTCAAAGATATTCCAACGGTTCATTTCTTACGTGACAAGATTGAGGGTACTGGTGTCTCCAAGTCGAGATCTCCTCGAGTCCCAATGATTATGTGAGGACGTGGTCGACGGGCAAAGACAAGGCGAGGTAGATAACGAGAGACACTATAGCTTCGTCATCCATAAACTTTTCACCTAGAGTAATCATGACGGAATAGCGATTTGCCTTCCAATCCAAGCCATGTCATCCACGTGGTTCGACTAATAACAGTGTCGTGAAAGTAGGACTATTATTAGTTCACCACCAGTCAGGTCACACACAGTCTGTCATCCAATTGTCAAGCAGTTCAATTGCCCATGACAGTGGGAGTACCAGAGCGACTCTCTCGTGACCAGCCTTTCTTAAGTTTGTCACCCTCATCTTGTCAGACTTGTCTCGCCGTCGTATAAAATCAAGCATGGTCCACACCGCCCACACAATCCCGCACAGCAGTCTCGTACCCTCCCAACCCAATGTCCTCCACATCCGCCCTCTTCACCCCATTGACCATCGGGTCCGCCACCATGCGCAATCGCGTCGCGATGTCCGCGCTCACCCGCAACCGCGCCACGGACACAATCCCAAACGACATCATGGCCGAATACTACGGCCAGCGCGCCGCTGGCGGTGCCGGCCACATCACGACGGAGGGTGTCCTCATCTCCCGCCAAGGGTCCGCAAATCTCATCTCCCTCTCGCTCCTCGCTAAAGTCGGCTTTCTCTTACAGAACTGAGTGGCCGTTCGCGCCTGGGCTCTGGAACAAGGAGCAAGTTTCCGGGTGGAAAAAGATCGTAGATACTGTCCACGCCAAGGGCGCCACAATCTATGCTCAGGTAAGTGCCGTAATAGCGATTGGCTTGCTGATATCGATGCATGAACAGCTGTGGCACGGTATGCTAACGCATGACTTGGCTCATCACAGAAAACTGATTATTCTCCCAGTTGGTCGTGTGGCCCATCCTGAGGCTCCCGAACAGAAGCTGGCTGGTACCGTAAGCCGCGAGATCGACCTTCCGGCCGAACCCCTGCTGATCATCCTCCCCCCACAGCCTGTGTACGGCCCCTCCGCAATCGCAGCACGAGGCGGCAAGTTCCGCCATATCCCAGGAACCCCCGGATACGTCACCGTTAGCCTTTCGGCCACTTCTCACACCGCGTTGTACTCAAATCTCCTAGCCTACGGCGCTCGAGGATCCATGGACCGTCGTCGCCGACTACAAACAAGCCGCCCTCAACGCCAAGGAGGCCGGATTCGACGGTGTCGAGCGTAAGTCTCGCGTCTCTGCGCAGCTGGATGCCCGGTACTACTAACGTCTAGTCCACGGCGCCAACGGATACCTCGTCAGCCAGTTCCTCGACAGCACGGCCAACAAGCGTACCGACCAGTGGGGCGGCAGCGTCGAGAACCGCGCCCGCTTCGGCCTCGAAGTCCTCAAAGCCCTGATCGCGGTCTTCGGCAACAACGTGGCGCTCAAGGTCAACCCCGCCGGCGGGTACAACGACGTCGGGTTCGCGCTTGTTCTCTCCCATCGGTTGCCTGTCCACTTACGCAGACCTAGGATGCCCCTCCAGGAGACGCTCGACACGTACACGTACTTCCTGGCCGAGGCTGACAGACTCGGTCTCGCGTACATCACGCTCGTCCGTTACGTGGAAGAACTAGATGTCAAGTACGACGGTGAGCCGTCTTCCCCTGTCCTCCCCCACGCTCGCTGGAACGAACTATTTATTGCGATCCAGGCAAAAAGCGCGCGACGGTGCACGACGTCATCGAATCCTACCGACCCATCATCAAGAGCGCCAAGGTCTTCCTCAACGGTGCGGTGTCCCCCGAGGAAGGCGCCGGGCTCATCGAAGCAGGCAAGATCGACGGGATAGTCATCGGCGCCAACTGGATCAAACACCCAGACCTCGCGAAGCGCTTGCAGCATGGGAAACCCCTGGATAACGTCCTTGATATGAGGAACTTGTATTGGCGCCAGGGGATGCATCCCAGCGTTGGGTATACTGATTATCCTGTCGCGCAATATTGAGTGGGCGTGGTCGTTTGGTTTTTTTTTATTGTGCTGCTGGGGTTTGTTGGTGCCTTTTATGTATATGCCACTGTAGTTCCATTTCCTACGCTACAATAGAAATTCTTGTCACTTGGTTTTGATCTAGAAACACTCCGGTGGTTTTCATCACAATACGTAGGCGCATATATACTTGTACTCGACGTAATCGATACAGTGCATACGGATCAGTTTCGAGGTCAAACAAATAAACCCGATTGCCAGGAAGTACCCCGTCGCTACTCGTCCATCTTAGAAGGCTGATCACGCGCAGTCAGCGACTCACATACATAGGCAACGCAGTACGTGAATTGGGTCCTGTAGTCGTATCTGTGCGGCCTCTACATCTGCCTCACCTCGTAGCAGCGTTAGCTGACATAGTGAGGGGAAAGTAAGGCTGATTGATAGCCCCCTCACAACACGAATCTCTGCATCACGATCGGCGGGGGCGCTGTACGCCAATATCTCAGCGCAAGGCCCGAGGACCTCTCACACCGTCTTCACAGCACACCCGCGGCGATCCGCCATGCAGCCTCTCCTCCTCCAGGAACTCGGCGGGCGAGTTCGAGCGCACCATCCCGCTCTCGCTCTCCTCGCTCGCGCTATCGTCCGACCGCTTCGTCCATATCCGCACCGCCCCGTCGTGGCTCCCCGTCGCGAACATGAACGGGTCCTCGGCGGCGTGGTTCCACGCGATGCAGGTCAGATCCCCGCCGTGATATTGCCCGCGGATGTAGTGAAGCAGTGCCGCCGATTCTTGGTCCCATATATGGATGTCGCCGGCTGTGAAGATCAGTCGTCTCAGTCGGGGTAAGAAGGGGACATTTGAACACAGAGCCTTGCCTTTGCCGGCACATAGAACCATTTCGTTATTTTTCCCGCCGAAATAGCTGGGTCCGGCAAAGTCGACGCGGACCTTGGGCATGTATGTGTGTCTGAAAAGAAAAAAATGGAAATTGAGATGGTTTCGGTCGATTTAGGGACAAAAGCAACCTCAGAGTGAGCCGCCCCTTGGTCGAACTGGGATTCTCCTTGTCCTTGAGCAGCTCGAGTTTCCAGAGCTGGGGAGGGGCCTGGTTAGCGCTATCAGCCACTCGATGCATGTCGTGTATATTTATTTATTTTCCGGGCACTTCATACCTTGTTTTCGTAGCTGATCAGAGCGATGATGCCTCCTTCCACACTCGTGGCTACTGTGATATCTCGGACATCGTTGAGTACAGGCGTTTGGCTTGTTAAGAGATCGTCGGTGAATCAAGCATAGAGGCCAAGACTGAACTTACTTTTCAACAAGATTGGTTCCCATGTTGTACACTGGGCATACGGTAAGAACCTGTCGTATTGGTAACAGGGGAAGAGCTTACCAACGAGCCTCTTTTCTACCCTAGACTTGCTTGGTTGCAGACCGTCCGGTGATTCGAGAAGAGGCCCGACCCCGATGAGCCGCAACGAATCAGGAGTGACCGCGACATCATGGAGTCTCATGCGACCAAAGTCGTATTGATCGAGGATCTGTAAGGGATACAGCATAAACGAGGCCGGTCATGGAGCATGTTCGGATATCGACCTTTCCAGAGAGATCCTGGAACCACGGTAGATACGGTGAGAACGAACGGGTGGGCACGAGGAGAGGACACGGACAAGCTTCGTCACACCGCTTCCTTCGACCGAGATGAACGCTGTATCGTTGAATGTGAGTAACAATAAATCGGCGGGTTTTATGTTTGGGTTTACTGACTCCTTCCGTCAGGGAACCAAGCGACTGACTCGACGTTGGTCTTACGATCGATTGTCTTCGTACAAACACCGTTCTATGCTCAGGTCAACATTGCCTTTCAATCAATACCAACGATGTTACCTCCGAGGTCCAAACTTTGACCCCTCGTGAGAGTTTCGTTAGAAGACGATCCCCAATAGGTGACCTATTAGACACCAGTAAGAATTGGTGAAACATAAGAAACACGGAAATGGTCAAACCAAGCAACTTGTCCAACAAACCCAGCTGGATGCGCAAGAATTCGATGGGATATCAAAGGGTCCTATAAGCAAAATGAGGCCAAGAAACCAGGAAAAAGTATGCAACTCGACCTCAACGCGAAAAACCACCGAAGTCTTGTCCCAGCTACAGCACCATGTCAAGCAAAGATGACGAGAACAGAAGGGGCGCGTATACCTTGATGTAGCCAAGTACCTTCCATCAGGTGAGAACTGTAGATGCCGGACGAGTCCCGTATGAGCGGCCACATCCTGCGTTGGTTCCAGCTGCTTCAGCTTCGGCGAAAGTGCCGCTACACGGGACCGCATCGCGGCTTTGCCCTGTTCGGCTTCATTCGTCGACGTCTTCGTGCGTTCAATCATGTTTGACGATGTCGTTCTCTGGCGACACGGCTCGAGGGGTGGGGACGCTACTGCCGAGTGCATCTTGACAGTGCGCAGAGCACTGGTCCACAACTGTCGCCCCGGGGATACCGTTGTCGGTGATGTAGAGCCTGTTACGGACTCACCATTCAAGGTTGAGGGTGTGAAAGAGAGAGAGGGAGATTTGTCGGACCCGATGTCAGATTGGCGGTGTAAAGGCGGTGTGTACGTCTCCGGGTGAACGTTGTCAGCGTATGCGGTGGGCAGTACAAGCCCTGCTTCGAGGTCATTGCTCTGTTCCGAGGAGCTACTGTCGGCGTAAGTGATACATAGTAACCTGGTACAAAACCACTGAAGGCCGTCTGCCCAGTGGAGTAGCAAACTGTGAGTCGTCTTCAAGAAGGTTTTAGCTCGTCCCATTCCGGGGAAATTCATCAATAGAAATGTGTAGTCTGTAAGGGCATCGCTCAGCCATTTCCTGCCCTGATGTCGGAGATAGATCCAGCGCTCTGACGCGAACCATGCAGAAACGGCTGTTAAACCGAAGGACGTAATGACGGTGAAAATAGTGGTTAACGTTGACGTTACAGGTGCCTACACACTCAGTACAACTATTCATCCCAAAGTGAAAACAACGCACCTGACCAGAAGCATATGCAAAGAGACAAAGACCGACAGAGAAACATGCGACGGACACGACAAGAAACACGAGGGGTGATCTCTTTATCCAGATCAAAACCCACCAGGGCACGCGGTCGCCGGGAGAACGACTGTAAGATGTTAATCATCAGCTTCCTAACTTTACCGTAAGACGAAGTGCGGTGCATACGTACTACATCGCCTGTTTCCACGTCAGACCCAGCAGACTATTCACAGCCGCTGCAATGCTAAAGACTAGAGAAGCAAACCAGAAACAGTTGACTGCATCCGACACGTTATTGCGGGATAAACCGAAGGAAAACTGCAGCGTTGTCGCCGTAACGGCAGAGAAGAATGTGGCGACGGTTGAGAGATTCAATAGGTTGGTGGCACCATGCTTCTGCGCAAAACGGATTGTAGGGACGCCTACACGTGCTGTCAGATTGTAGGGACGTTTAAAATTTCATAAATCACACACCGACTTCAATGAACATAGACAAAGTCGATGTTATGGTGTCTATATGTTCACCCATCTCTGATGATAGATCGTGTACATATCTTTGAACAGACTGGTGACGAAATTGTCCTGTCATGACGACTTGAGCATTCAATGTCACAATCGCTTAAACAACTGACCAGCATATTCTCTGAGACAGGAGGCCCAGTACTTTGTTAGACTGTCAACACACAAACATGGATACAGAAGAAATATTCTCACTTCGAGATCACCCTCAAACTCTGACATGGATATGTTCACGGCCTCATCAGTGAATTCCGGAAATTCGTTTAGACAATCGGAGAAGGTCCTTATAGCTTTGGCCAGCAGTTTCAACTGCGTCGGGAGATCCTCCAAACTGAGATTCTCATTCACGGTTAGTGGTACAACATGTTTTCCCGTCAAATTTGCTGTTGTTACTTTCCTCTTTCGACGTTGGTCTTTTCCGCCATATCTTGGTCGTTCCGGAGGAGTCTCTTTCGTAATGTGAGCAATCTTGCGATTAAAGAGGTCGGCTGCGTTTTCATGGTACAGAAAAAGGACTTGCGCGAGTCGTTCGCGGAGATCAAAGGCAGAAGAGAGAATGGCGACAGAGCTTCCGAGTTGGCGAGCGGCATGGGCAAAGTTACGAAGCTGACTTCACTTGAGCTTGTCAATGAAGCTGTCAAGTTGACTGACCACTCACCTCCTTATCCAGACATTCTATACGTCTGCAAAGCACCTGCATAAGCGGAAAATGACTGTTTAAACAATTGAGGTTTACTTCTTGAATCTACGGAAAGCTTCGGCCCCAACTACTTGAAGGTGTTCGTCGACGGTAGCTAATAGAATGTTTAATTTTTGATGGACAGAACATAGTGTGACACTCACGAACATCTCTATCGTCTTCCAAACTCGGTATTTTTTCATCTGAGAAACAGAAAGAAAGGTTAGCAACGGTCTCGTGTAAGTCAAGTGGGTCTGACCTTTGTCGGACTCGTGATTCTCCAAAAGTATCTCCACCAAATTCAGGATCGTCTCCCGTCGGCTCGCAGAAGACGAACGGCGATTTTTTGGCGTAGTATCCCCAGCATAAAGGAGAGGAATTGAATCAGGTTCTGCAGCGAACACCCCTGGCATAATCATCTGTCACAGGTCGCTCGTAGACGAACTGTCGGGTACCAAGACGTCGACGTTTTCTAGGTCTGTAGTGCGGAGAAAACTCGGGAAAGTCGTGTATATAAGCCAGTTCGTCGGTCAACGTATTAGATATCGTTAGAAGTCGTTTCAACAAGCGTCAAGAGCAGTTCGTTTCCGCGTGTGGCGGTTGCCCGAACGATGTGGGCTTTAAATAAGACGGACATGTGGGTAAGGACCCCTGATTAAGTAGCTAACCGATGATTTTTCTCATCAGACTCCAAGGATATGATCGCTGATATTGAATCAGTAGTTCCTCCATGCTGGCACAATTCTGAGGATAATCAGTCAACCTCGAAAGCTGGACCCTCGACAATCGTAAAATTAAAGAACTCGAGCGGAAACGTTTGCTGCCACACGAAGGATCAATTCTTTTTCTTTTCCATCAATCTTACGTTATCACCGACCGAAATCAAGTGCGAAAATGGCCCGGAGTCGTCACAAACTACCAGTGGTTCATAAGTAATCTCCAGCTCCAGGTCCAAAATAGTCTCTACGATCCTTCAGAACGTTTCAGCAACATGGCTAAGTACAATACCGCCGGGACTGCATGATGGCGTATGAAAGGACCTCAGTCTCCTTCTATACGTGTTCGACGAACAGGTGTAAGATTGAATCCAGACGTGGTATCAACCGCTCATGGTCCATGACTGGTTCCGCGCGTCGACCTCGTGTTTTTCTCTTGCTCAAAATTTGATCGATTGTTTCAAAGGTTTCTATGGTCCAGTCATGCATAAGGACATTAGAGACTCAATATCGATACTTAATGCCGAGTAGTAGGAAGGTCCTGAGGGTTCTCCAGCAAGGTGGTCATATCTCCTGCAGCGCAGCACCAATTCATACTAGCAAGGTACCACCTGGCTTTACATGAGTTTTCTTGAGCTCAGAAAAGTACGGCTGGATTCAAATTCGGCAAGGCGGTCGATTGTAGAAGGACTTGCAAGCTTATTCAATGAGCTCACAACCTCGAATTTAAACTTAGAGTTCTGAGCAACCTGAGTAGTTGTTCGCACGTGATTTGACCCTCGCTCACAAAAAAATGGACAGCACGCAAGCGGTGGCTGTGGTTGACGGCATCGTAGGGAGTTTGAAGAAAGGGCAAGACCACGATAGTCGACGTTCGCGTCTCTCAGTGGAGATCAGGTGTGTGAGTAGCTGTCAGTGCGTTGGCGCCAATCAACGCGAGGCGAAATACACAATTCACATCATATCCCATTACTCGCTCTTCCTTCTCGACTTGTGCAGTACTATCTCATTTGTTCGGAAAAACACGATGTGAGCTTACACTATATATCTTCGCCCCCCTAATCTCAATGTTTCCACGGAGGACTGCTCAGTCTCGACGACCTTCTTTGTGAGAAAGAATGGCAACTTTAACTCGTCCAAAACAACTCGCACGCCCATCATCAAGTCCTCTCTTGACTTCTGGAATCCCAAGCCCGTTCCCAAGAGAACAGTTCGCTCGATTACAACAACAATCGCTGGGTGTTGTTACCTGTCAGCGAGCAGATAGTCAACCAGACCCTCCTCGGGCATTGGAGTCGGAAATCTCACGAAAACATGATAACCAGAGTGTTTTAGTAAGATCATGTCATCTATTCGTTTTATAATCACTCAACAATTCGACAGGAAGAAATTATGCCATCCATTAGACATGTCCAGAAATCATGTCTCATCACTTTGAACAACCTTCTATCTATTCCAATTGGTTGGAAACCAATAATCCAAGACCGCAGAGACTCGACAACCCCAGGTTCTCAAACGTCAGACACGGTAATCGAATCATCCTCTTCCGCGCTCCAGACCCTCGTCACCAACCTCCGCAGCAAACAAGAGACAAAGGGTATGATCCAAATCGCTAGCGGAAAGGATGATGCCGAATTGCTAAACGAACTCCGCACAAGGATTAATGCAGTCTCGTCCAGCTTAGAACCCGCCCATGCGCTGCTCGCAAACTCAATTGTTTCTTTGTTGTCTCATCTCCAGAGGTTAACAACTATCCAGTCGAGCTCTGCAAAGTCCCTGTCGAAGGCGATTTCTCCTAGCCCCACTGATGATGCTGGGCCCTCAGATCCTTTCTCTCTTCTAAGGCGCCATCTCAGTGATCTACAGATCGAGCGTCTTTCATCACAGCCAGACATCCTAGCACCAGACGCGCCCCCCGTCCTAGTAGTGGAAACTGCCCTCCTCTGGAACAAGATTGACGAGGAGCTCGAATCCGTTATGTCCATGTGCAAGGAACATGTAGAAACCTTGCGTCACCAACCTGATGCCATCAGCCTTCCTCCGGATTACGATTTCGAGGATAATTTCGAGGATTATCAAAGTGATATACTCCCAGAATACGACGAGGCGGGTGTCAGAACATCCGTCGACTCTAAATCTCGCCATTCCCTTCTTTCACCTGTACTGTCATCACGACAAGCAGACGAAAAGATGAGGCTCGATCTAGAAGGTGTGACTAGGGCTATCGACAGGCTGTATCTTATCGCACCACAGCTGCACAACCAGCGCGTGGAGCTCAAGACAACCAAACTCGCGCAAATGGAGAGAGCGAGGAGGGAGGGTATGCACACCCCGAAGGCCGGTAAACCGATGGAAAATGACATACAGGACCTTGAAAGGATGTTGGACCTTATAGGAAAGGCATCTGAACGAACACTTACTAAACAAAGTGTCGTCCTAGAAGAAGGGCTTCATTCTAGGCTGGAGAAAGCCCGACGAAAGGAATTAGCCCAGGTATGTTGATCAATTATCAAAAAGGACGCCCTTCTCACCCTCTGGTCTCTCAGAAACAAGCTTTCGTTGAACAGCTAGCAAAGCATTCCTCAGCGGGGCGTCTACACACCCAGGATGCAGTGATGCAGCCACGAGTGAAGGATCCTCACGCCCTGCTCACACTTCCTGAATTCATTCGCGAGGCAGTTCCTGCATCTGTAATCCGAGCTGACCCAAAAGCCCTACTCACACTTCCAGAATTTGTCAAGGAACCACCTCCTGCACGTCTGGATGATGTCTTTGATGCGCAAGTGACGTCGTCACATGAAGATGACAAGAGTTCAAGGCATCGCAGTCTCTCTGCCCCTCCATTATCTTGGCTTCGCTCATCTTCGTCGAAATCAACATCTACCAACAGTAGTTTTGGTTCGTCGCAATCTCGACCGTCGTCGACTTCAAGTGGTATGTCCTTCCTTCGTCTATCATCTCAGGTGTTGATGTGAATGTTTAGTCGAGTTCGAAGTACATCATGTCGCAGAGAACCATGAAAATCTCCAACATGTCATCGTATTTTTCACCGTCACTGGTGCTACTCCAGGGGTTGACATAGAAGCAGAGGTTCTCCCGCCCTTTCCGGAGAAGCATTCTGAAGGCGGTGACCGTCTCATCATCCGCAGTGGATCTCGTAACTCCTTACCTCTACTCCTTCCCGCCCGCATTCTTCCTGGCAAGCAGGAAGTCCGTGTCCAAAGCACGCATTATGAAATCAAGCTGACCACCATCGGCCCGCGTTCCTCTGCTGATGTTCCTGTCGAGGATCCACCTCCGCTCCTTGATGCAGCACAACTGTCAGCTGCAAAGCCCTCGTCCTTCATTTGTGCATCATGTTCACTTATTCTCGTGCAAGCCACGAAGATTAATGAATACCGCGATCTACCGTCGGAGCACTGGCAGGAGCTTGTTGACGCGTGGATGTGTCACTCTGATCAGAAGCTGCATGATCATGTCGTGAAGCATGGGAAGACTGGATTTTGGCCGGAGGCCGAACAGGCACTTGTTGGTGGAAGCTATATTCTATTTGAGGAATCATCAATGGCACGACATAATCTTCATCTTGCTACAGAAGCCAAGGTAGGTCACCTTTTCCTATGACCTCTTTTGGCTTCATTACAACTGGATGGCTAAGAAGACCGGCGCTGGCCTTTACCAGCGGTTGTCAAGCCTTGCTGTATCTGAAGCTTTTGATGCCTGTGTTTGTGGATTTCCGAAGCCCACGATGGTTTTGGGTAGCCACAACATAGTGCTGAGATGTGGATGAGCAGGAAGGTGGCGACTATATCGGTTGATACAAAACATCCTAGAATAACGGACATGGTTTCCTTACCACGTTCAATGGCTCGCTCAAACAACTCTCGTGTTTATGAGGTACACGTCATGGGAGCTACGATTGAGTCTACATTTCCTACTGATTTTCAGTCCATGTTTTGCGAGATTGGTGCTTATGATCATCTTTCTGCAGGCTGGAGAAGACTGGCGACTTGCTCGGTGCCTGTGCGGAGCTGTCCTAGGTCGATACCAGGATCATCAAAAGGGAAATGTTTTCAGACTGCTCAAGTTTGCCATCCGCCCAGTTAGCTTGAATATCGAGTACGTGTACACATGCCTTTTTCTTCGACAGAAATTCTCAAATTTCTTGTCTAGACCTTCCAGAATACCATTCTCGGCATTTCTCGTCGAAGATATGACGGAATTTGTCCGAGCCCATGCAACATATAGGTTTGTCATATCGGATGAGGAAGGGGAACTTCCTCGCATTCTCGTATGACATTCCCGCCTTCACAGTTTCACGATGACTGAAATCTCTGTCATCTTCCAGATATGGCTGTTCAAGCCCAGCATCAGGCTTGCCTATACCACTCCAACCACATATGCTATACCAAAGAGCGCATCTATCCATGCTGCCAAAGTTCTTTTCAAAATTTTGACACCTTCAGAACGAACGTCGGATCTCAAGACGTGAGCATGCTTACCTTAGTTTCACTAGGCGCTAACAAACTAGCGGCTGTAGGATTTTGGCCAAATACCCTGGTTTCCCACAAGCGGAATATCTATCGTATCCCATGCATATATGTCGTCACCTGGCCGGCCTACTGAAGGAGAGCAACAGCGCATACCCGGAGACCATGCGCATGATGACTGGTCTAGAAGTAGGCTGGCTCCATCGTGGTTAACTAGTTACATTATCTACTCGTTCGCAGAGTATATTACCTGTCCTTCCACCTAATACTTTGAATTCGTATCATAATTCTTCCCCCTTCCCATTACATTGGGGGCGTGAATGATGATAACCTTCTCCGCGTTTTATTGGGACGGCGCAGCAAGGTTACTCTCAAGGTATGGAACGAATATAGGCGAATATTATTGTGGCAAGAAAGTCTCGGAGAGGCAGAGCCTCATTTGTCCTTCAGTACTGTGACTCAGAAAGACTCGGCGCTTGTAGCCATCAGGTGATCTTTGGTTCGTAAATTGGTTTCAAGGACTGCTAAGGTCATGAGCATATATAAAGGTTTGACGTTCATGCCTTATGCAGCTGACCTTGCAACCTCAATCACTCTTGTGAGTGACCAAAGGTGGAGACAATTGTAGAAATTACACGTACTTGTTTTCGAAATTGCAGATTCTCTTTGAATTACCTTGACATTTTTTTCGTTCCATATGACGGTTCGTACATAAATCAACAAGGCTAATTCTTTATTGGAACTCGAAGAGCCGGGCGTCTTTCGAGACTAAAGTAGATATACCAATTTACATCGTCGGTGTAAATAACATCGAGTCATATTTCGTTTGAGACTAACATCTACAGTGGGGTCAGCGTTTTTGAGAACCAATCGACAGCCTGTTGAAACGCTTTCTTATGCGCTTCTGTAACTTTGGTGAGACTCAAATTAGGCCGAGCGGCGAAGCCATGTGCCGTCCCTATCGAGAATCAAAGAGACACGATCAGTATGAACCCCTTTCACAGCAGCGCCACATTGATCCAACCTTCGTAATCCTTGAACTCATAATCAACAAAGTTGCCGGTTCCTTGACGTTCTGCAAAGGAAGCCTCAACTTGTAGGCGATACTTACGGCCGAAAAACAGGTCGTCTGAGATAAGTGTTAATTGTATACTGGAAAAGGGAATAAAAGCGAGATTAAACCTTCAGCGCATACCCATGAGGATGGCACCTGTTTAATCGGATATTTTCAGATTCCAACTCTGCCTCAATTGCCGTGCGGAGTTGATTTGGATTGGGTTCTTACTTTGATAGCCTTAGCCTGCTCGATAGAAAAGGGTCCTGGATGGCAAATGACAATGCTTTGAACTAGACTCGTCGAACCGAGACGAATGGCCGTTGAACCACCAAAGCAATACCTAGCAAAAGCAGAAGAAATGAGCGGACTGACATGTCTTACAAGTAATGGATGCGGACCCCACAGCTCCAAGCTTTTGATATTTTTTCTCTTCCATAATCGCTGTGATGAACTATAATGATGAAAAGATGTGGATAAACCGGCGAGCCAAACCCTTATGGCGTGAGGCTTGCCTTGGAAAGCCTAGCATCAACTACAGACGATCTGCTACTGTAAGCGGCCGGGAGCTTTGGGATCATCGCCAGAATGAATCTAAGCCAGTTATAAAGAGTCATTTTGACACCGGAACGGTCTGGTAAGAGATGCATCGAGTCCAAATCTGCAAGTGGTCGACCTGATAATTCAAATGTTGATTTCGGCGTGCAGAATCAATTATAACGACAAAGTGCATACCTTCGAAGTAGTCTGGAACCCAGACATCACATTGAAGTTCCGTCGCGAACTTGTCCGCAAGAACTTTAGAGTTCTTGAGAGGGAGACCGAATGCATCCGTCAGGAGAAGGATAGCACGGTATGGGTTGCGTGAGCTGTCGGGAGCCTGTGCGAGATAAGCACCTTGAATACTATAAGCTCCTGTCGGTTCTCCAGGGAGTATGTCCCCAGTCAAACAGTCTGGGCAACTCATGTTGGCAGATAACAGCGACGAGCAACGACAGTTTTCACACACACACACACACGTCAAACATACTGTGTTATAGGAAGTAGCATGTGAATTGTGGGGAGAAATGGATAAGTAACGATCAATACTCGTGAGGAAGATTATCGTCAGGGACAACAATCATGGTGATCACATGATATGGAGAATCCACCTTCCGAGTGTCTGGTTAACCATGGACCTTGCATCGAGACCTGCATGGTATCGAGACCGAACCTTTGCCGAACCCTTCAGAGGGGTATGTAATTCTATTTGTGAACCCTATGACCACCTCGTCCCTTTCGAACCTCCGGCTCTACGTGACTACACTGCAATGGCTTGAATCTTCGGCCCCCTCGGGAGTGGGCTCCATCGCTCGAGAACTTATCTGGACTCAAGAAATTGCACTTCTTCCCGCAAACGCACGGCTACAACTTTAAGTTCTGTCGAATCTTACTATCTTCTCGTTCTCATTCTTTATCTCACCATCTCGTTCCTCACTCTCGCTCGTCAGTCCCCTTCAACGCAGCTCCGAATTAAGAACCCTATGAACCCCGCGGACCTCATGAACCCATGTCACATTGCGTACACCTGGCTGCTAGTGAGGCTTAGTGAGGACAGCAACAAGTTGGGGGCTAATGGTATACTAGAATATTATATCATCTTTCGCTATGTAACTACAGTTTGAAGACGTGATTCTAGACTCTAGCAGCGCAGGTTGGGATAATTTTGACAATCTCCTGACATTCCCAACAGGCTCGGTAAGCTGTACATGTTGCGCTTCGTAACAGCGGCAACGTATTTACCTCCACCACCCTGTGATCTTCCTTCTCCTCAACCTCTCAGGCCCCCTGGGATTCAGTTTGGTGGTTCTTGCAGCTAGCTCTCTACATTTCAAATCATATTCCTGCTGTGTCAAACATTCAACGGTGAAGTCGTCTGTTATATTGAGGGAGACCACTTATTACTTTCAATGATGACACGATGGTCTTGCATTTGACAACGTACAGCCAACCGTACGGTTTACCTCTGCACGATGCGTATGACGCGTTACGTTTGCATGTATTTTACTTGTCACGTTATATGACATGGGTTCATCGGGTTCACAGGGTTCATAGGGGTTCACAGCCCCTTCAGAGGCTTTCAAAAGGCCGTATGCTCCAGACGCCACATTGATGACAATACGAACCGGAAACCTACGGAGAGCTAACAAAATTCTCCCCTCGGTCACATCGATAAGCTTTGAACATCCATCACGCGCCGAACGAAAGTATCACCTCTACTGTACTTATTGAAACCGTGAATAAAATTCCGCGGACATAAATGGCTTTTTGCTGTGTTCGCGTCGTCATGGAAATATTCATCATTTGATGAGGCTGTGGCGTGGGAATTACATCACAAACCATTGGGAAACTTCTGAAGGTTTCAAGAGGCAGTGATCTCATGAGCCCTGGATTGATAAAGCAAATGTTACCCTTATCTTGGCCGACGTTAAGAGATTTCTTCTCGTTCTGTCGTTTGTTTTGCCAGGATAGCATGTCAATTGGAATAAAAAACTCACTCTACATCAGCAGTGTTATTGGGCTCTGACCCAAGTAAGGTCCATTTTCAAAGTAAAAGTTACGAAGCTACCTAAAGCATAATTTTATTACATACTACGACATAGGTGCTGCGTGAGGCATGTCTTAGCACTGGCTCACTGACAATCGCAGGTTTCGTGGTCAGTTACTATTTCAAGTAAGTTTGGTTCTTTTCCTTGCGTCTCTATATACCAGGAACGGTGATCATATGGACGCCCAAGGCGGTGTATCCTCCCGTGTCTTGCCACGCTAAAGCCACGAGGTGCATCAGGACATGCAATGATTTGTTTTCATAAGGATTTCTTGTACAACCACGTCCAATATTCTTGAGATGAATTCTCGTTCTAATCCCACCATTGACGTATTGCAAGCTGTCACTATAGTGGATGCTTCTTCAGTCAATGGCCCTATACTAAATGCTCCTACCCAATCCCGTCCTAGGTTGATTTTCGTCATTCTCTACAGATAGCTTAGGCTTACGGACTTCGCATAGATTTCGAGTTTTGGTCGTAGGAAATGTAGGTCCTCTCCAGTGCCACTCAGATTAATGAAATGAGCATGATCGCTCTGTCCTTTGCAGACAGGGGTGGGGAAATCCTCCCTTATCGCCAGTATCTTCAACATCAGCCAAGAGGTAATGTCGTCGCATCGGTTTTTCTCGACCTTGATAATGCATAACTGCAAATAGGACATTGACATTGCAGATGGACATGCTGGGACAGCTGATATTAATCGAGAATATACCTCCGACGACAATCCTTGCTTTGCGCTTCACGACAGCAATGGTCTCGAGCCAGGCTCTGCTGAGCATTGGAGGGTTATTGAAACCTTCATTCGTCAGAGATCACAAAAGAACTTACCCTTCGAGCAACGAGTTCATGCGCTATGGTAACAATGTAGTAATTTCTGCCACTGTAGCTTGACACCTCCACAGGCTATGCATAGAAACTCCACGCACCGGGGCACGTCTGATGCAAACTGCTGATGAGGGCCTCCTAAAGCTTGCTGTCACTCGTGATTGTTCTTCATTTCCTCTGTCATCACTTTAAATGACATAATGCTTTAGGAAATATCCCCGTAGTCGTGGTCTTTACCAAATTTGATCTTCTTTTCAATGAGTTCCATTTAAGGACAGTCCGGAGTCAATGCAGGCAAGGTACTTGCAGCATCGATCTCAATCAGGTTGTAGAGGATGCTCGTGCTTCGTTAAGAGAATCAATACAGGCCTTCAAAAAGCAATATGATCTCCTCGAGCCGAGTAGGCGATTCCCATGGTCCCAGTCCAAGCGACCATTGAGTTACATTGGAGTCTCCACAAACCACCAATTCCTTGGTTTGATCATTCTCTCTCTGACTTCCATACAAGGCTGACATTTCTCTTTCCCGCAGGGTTTATGCACTCACTGAAGGAGCTAACAGAGGCCACCAAAACGTGTCTACAATCACGAGAGACATGTGCTCCTCGAAACGTTGTCCCACGCATGAACACGAAGTTCAAGCTTCGATTGAGCGCCAATATTGGTCGCCTGTGTGCTCAACGCGCGAGCTTAGTGGAAACCTAATTCGTGAACCACGAACACCTTGTATAGGGAGGAGAGAGGTCAACAACAGCATAAATCTATGCTGGACAATGACGCGTGTATTCTTCTTTATGACTTGTTTATACCAGTACCAATTCTTTATGTGTACCAGGACTGAATACGCACCGACCAGTCAGTGTTCAATCGAACCAGTATATGGTGTCCACAGCGATTTCTTTGACTACAACTTTGAAAAAGGCTTGTCAGCTCAACGTCTAGCCTGATTTTTGCATAGCCATGGAGAGTCCCAATGACGAGCACAAATAGATATCTATCTCCTTGAACAGGAGAAGCAAAATCAATCTATCAAATCTCAGTTCTTTTACTTGACATACGAGCATCGCCTCAGTTGCAAATTCTGAAACACAGCATGACGATCGATCCTCCAGCACATCCCCGGAAGGACGGCGCTAGGTAGTACGCACCGGGGAATCCGAAGTACGAAAGGAGGGTTTTTCGTTCGTGATGGATGGAGAACGTTCGGCTTCATTGAGAATCTGTTCGGTCTACAAGCTCAACAAGAGCCTAGATCATATAGGAAGGCAACTGTAAGGCTTGAGAGAAGCTTTACGAGACCATAACCGATCGGAAATACAAATCGACACCTGTCATTTTTTTTCGGCATTAGCCACATATACATAGCTGTGTGAGTAATTATATCACGCACTTTTAGCACATAAACGCATGACGGTGTCATAGCACACCTACTTTACTCCTCAATTACGATGGTACAAAGCATGCGTGTCGGCAGTATACACAGAAGTAAACCAACATATATGTAACAGGTTCCGCGGCGGCACCTCGGCACAGGCCCAGAAGTCACATCGCTCCCAAGGTGGTGTCCTGGAGGTATCTTTCCCTATACTCATGTTTTGATTGCGAAACTTTCCAGACGATTTATTGGATGTTCGACAACGTCAAATCTGTTACATGACAGCTCAAAGATGACCTCTGGGTCGATCTTTGAGTAGATGTGCTCTTGGTCGTATCAATGTAAATCAACGATTCAGCGTCTATCGATGGCAACTCTTTTGTTCTGGACTTCTTGATAATAGTTGGAAACGTGAAGTTGTCACGCGGCTTGAATTCAAGCGCTGTAGCTATACATTCCTTAGTACTACGACCTACTTGCACATCGAACATTCTTGGAAACAACAAAATGCGAGAAGGATATCGGCTATCTCCAATGAAAAAGCCTGTAAAACCATCGCATCATTCACATTACTACTTTGAAGATGGTGCTGTCATCTTTCTTGTAGGTATCCGCGATTTGAATCACCTTTACTGTTCTCCTTCCTTAGTTTGCTCAGGTTGAGGACAAGCTGTTCAAAGTCCATCGCTATTTCTTGACTCGGCACTCTGAAGTGTTTCGAGCGATGTTTGAGTCTCCACCAACCCCTGATGGGCCAGAAGGGAACAGCGATGATCGCCCAATCGTGCTTCCAGAAATAACAGCAGCGGAATTCGAGTTGCTGCTCGACTTTTTCTATCAAGGGTATGATATAGGTACTGCTTGTATGCTGGCGCTAACATGATGAGGTAGAATGAATGACTTAACTGGTAGGTTAAGACCATGTCATGGTGATCTATAGTGAGCTGGCTTGCAACAGATAATAAGCCTCGAATTGAACAATGGGTCCATCTGTTATCTATCGCTGATCGATATGTCTTCACGGCTATTCGAGCAAAGGCGATCAAGCACCTCGAATCCATTGATACGTACATAAGCTCGATTGAGAAGTTTCGGTTGGCCACGAGGTACAACATAGATCACTGGATACTCCCTGCCATCGAAGACTTGTGTCTCAGAGAGGAACCTTTATCCTTGGAGGAGGCAAGTATAATGGGGTTGAAAAATTTTGTGTTGGTGGCCCAAGCCCGGGAGACTGCAGCCAAACATCGTCTAACTGAGCAATACGATAACTGGGGTGAATTAGTGACCTCGGAGGCTCATGATGATTGGACGAAGCAACTTGTCAGGAGTCTTTTCGATCAGGTCCAGGTCGATGTCGAAAATGAGTATAGTTCCTAGACTCGGAGCTGGAATTGCTCGGAGAAGAATGACATGTTTTTGTCCCTCTGCATATGAACTGTTGAAAGCCCGACAATATTGAAGCTGACAGGATCACGTGATCGAGACACTTTCAGGCTCGCTCCGTGACCTCATAGGTATAGGTATCTCTTGACGAAACATTCATTTGAAACGCGAGACCCACAAGGCGTTTTCATCCAGTCTACGTATATTTATCATGCGTCTTGTCACCACTTTACTTGCGATCACCTCTGCGCTGACTGCCGTCGTCAGGGCTTGCGAAGGCGAATGTATTGTGGGGATTACGAACGCGTTTCTCTCAAACTATTCGCATCCCATAATCACCATGCTGCACGAGATGGTGAGTGCCTCTAGTCCCGGGTCTATCTGTATCGCGTCAATAACCAATAGCGTCAAATCGCCTAGAACAATGAGCTACTGGCAGATATTCATCCTGACCGTCGACATTCCTCCCCGCCTAATTTCTTGATGAATCCCATCCTATTAGCGTACAAACAAGACGCCTATTCTCGACTTGAACACGCCATTTTCCCTTCGTACTTCCACGGAAAGTGTCAGCGAAAAGATCCTCACAACCCCACCGGTCCCTCTGTCAATCCCGCAGGATGTCCAAATCCAGATTGCCCCGTCGTATGTGGTACACCAGGCTCGCTTGTACATTTCTACCCGAAGCTGCGGTACATTGTCTACAACGAAACCCGATATCATCTGCAAGCCCTGGCTACGCCTGGGAACAAGGCATATGAAGCAGTTGAGAGAAACATTATCAGAGGCACTCTCGGCAGTGGCACAGGTCATCACCGTCGGGATCTGACGTCGACAAGGGGCGGGACGATGTTGCCCAGGATACGAAGACAGGAGCAGGCAGCGAAGGACAAGTTGAGCGCGATGATGAGCCAATTGTCTACCCGGCTGGAGAAGATCTGTGGAGGTACCGGCAGGGGCAATTTACGCGGCTTGCAAAGGTGTAGTTGGGAGACAAGGATGAAGGAGTTCATTCTAAGTTTCCCCTGAGTTTGGCTTGTTGGATCGATACTATACCATTCTATCATCACTATACCCATTGTACACATGCTCATCCCTAGTTGTAATTAATCACGGTCTTTTCACTCGAAAACCCTTTGTTGTCACAGTGGTGGAGGTATAATCATAAGGAGTACGTCGGAGGGCTAAACCTAGAGCGTTCCAATCCTTTCTGATATGAAAGATAGCAAGCATGCGTGTCTTTCCAAAATTGGTAGAGCTGTCGACAATTCAGATGGATTGAAACCATTTGGACCAGGGAAAACAAAAGCCAAGACGAGACTCCACAATGTTTGTGATTGCCAGGCAACAGGACACAGTGATGGCATGCATCTTAAGCAAATGAAAGTAATAACGTAAATTGATAAGAGTTGTCGGCATCAACTTTGATATCGGCAATGTTCGGAGGGAGACCGTGCCTTCACCATGCATCGCGAATAGTGACTGCGCCAGCTCGTCCGAGTTTGCAAAGACATGTGAAGTATAATTGTTTTGCTGGAGGAGTGTCAGGTGGTCTTCCACGCTATCAATATCAAGATCGCGACATTCTGTGTCCATTGTATACATCTGACGGCCATTTTTTCCATCACCAAACCCTCGGCCGATCATCTTACCTTTTCAGATCTTCCATGTCGGTCGCTGCTACTCCCAAAATATATGTTGCTGTCGTCGGTGTTGGCCTCGTCGGCACTGAGCTCGTCGAGCAGCTTCTCGCGATCCCCCAACAAACAAGCCCGTTCCAGTTGATCTCCCTTTCGTCGTCAACGCGCACAATCTTTGACGCTAAGAAACCTATCCAGCCCGGTTCGAATTGGAAGGAACAGCTTGCGGCTTCTAGCCAGAAGCCAAATTTCCAGCTGTTGACCGAGCAGCTCGCGGCCCTGGTTGCGCCGGGCCAGAAAGTCGCGATCGTTGATAATACTTCATCTGATGACATCGCGAAGTTGTACCCCGGATGGTTGGAAAATGGTATCAGTGTCGTGACTCCTAACAAAAAGGCGTACTCTGGCGAGCGCGATCTGTATGAGAAGATCATCAGTGCGAGCAGGGCAAGTGGCGCGCGTTTCCTTAACGAATCCACGGTGGGCGCGGGACTGCCGGTCATTTCGACTCTGAAGGAACTTGTGGCTACTGGCGACAAGGTGAGTAATCTTTGTGGGCCGTAATTCCACGAGTGATTGACAGAACATGTCATTTTACCAGATCGTCAAAATCGAGGGCGTGTTTTCCGGTACTATGAGTTACATCTTCAACAATTTCTCCACCGGCGCCGCCGATGGCCCTGCATTCTCCTCAGTCGTCTCTGTAGCACGCGAGAAGGGATACACAGTACGGCCACAGTCGTTCATCTTGTCCTCTATCCTGATTATCCACGTTCTACATAGGAACCCCACCCAGCGGATGATCTAAATGGTTTTGACGTCGCACGCAAGTTGACCATCCTGACGCGTACCATCACCTCTGGCTCACGCACTTCCAGTGCGTTACCCGCGCTCCAATCCTTCGCTTCAGTGCAGACAGAATCTCTGATCCCAAAACCCCTCGAGGGCATTCCGTCAGGCGACGAATTCGTCTCTCGTCTTCCTGAGTTTGATGCGCACTTCGCAAAGCTACGTACTGAAGCCAGTGCAGAAGGCAAGGTATTGCGCTTTGTTGGCGTCGTGGACGTTGCAGGCGGAGTCGTCAAGGCCGGGCTCGAGAAGTGAGTCTTTTGATGGAAGACGACATATTGAAATTTAATACACCTTGTCAGGTACTCAACAAGTCACGCGTTTGCGACATCTCTTGGGGGCTCTGACAACATTATCATGTTCCATACAGAGAGATATGGCGCTCGACCTTTGATTGTGCAAGGTGCAGGTGCTGGAGCTGCTGTTACTGCAATGGGCGTGCTTGGGGACCTTTTCAAGCTCGCTTAAGATTCATGCAATTGTCACAAAAACAAGGGATCTGGATAAAAATTCAAGTTGTAGTAGGGACGGTAATCACATGGAACAAGTTCGACGTTCGGTTGATGTCCGTAATATGGAACAATGTCGGTTTAAAGATATTGTGGTGTTAAAAGAGCTCACGGACTAGCTAAATCTGAGGTGTTTTTGGCCATGTAGGGTTTTCTTCTAGATTTGGTCAGCCTGTTTCATGCCGTACAGTCCTTTCACCAGCTTACACACTCAACTCTCCTTTTCTTCCTCTGAAATTTCCTTGGCTGCTCCATATATATCACCTCCTCCTCTGGTAGTTTGCCATTTAAAAACATGGTTTTCACACCAATCTAATTTTTGTCCTATTCAAGAATTTCCACCAAATGTAATAGGATTTACCAGGATTCTGTGTGTGGTGTTCAGCACCAGATATACTTAATTGAGATTGGAACACTGTTTGTCAATGACATCAGGTCCTCCTTCCTGCACTTGCCACAACTCCTCAATAGCTCATCTCCTTTCTGCCTTTGCTTCATCAATGTATTTGGCTGCTTTCTTTGACTCTCCAACTGCTCTTTCTGTTCATAAGTCTCCTTGATCTCCCTAACTTGTTTTTTTCCGTAGGGATAATTATTATTATAGATAAATAGACTAAAGCCTCTTGAGATATGTCCACATTGACTGGATATTCTTCTATCTTGACTGCAGGCCGTTGTTCTTTGCCCACTCCTGGGATGTTTGTGTTGAAGTTCGAGGGGTGTCTGCAGGTGACAGCCCCCAATACTAATACATACACACATTGTAGTTCAGTTCCATCTTACTCCGTAGTCTATTCATCATTGTAGCCAATACACTCACTTGTGGTCATTTCATGTTTGGCACATTGTGTGTGTCTCTGTGTGCTTTAATAAGCTTCCTGTGTCATTCTCGTGCTTCTTTCATGTCATTCTCTCGTGTTCTCTCATGTTGTTTCACACCTTTCTCATCCATTCCTTTAACAGTTTGAGATGTCATTGTTCTCCTGAATAGGCTGATAGATATATGGGTTGCTTCCTTCTCTATCAAATATATGGTTTAGAAGTTGGGCCCTATGTCTTCTGTGAGTTGATTATTTTGTGTCAATCTTTGGATTTGTTATGACTTTTGATGAACTTGATGCCAAGCCTGATGCTCTCACCTGGAGACCAGACATCTACCCAGAGAGGTCATTCAAGGCAGAGTGCAACACTTTCAACCATCAAGTGGTAATCCCACCTGACCATCTTCATGCTATGCTGATTATGAATGAAGAAGTTACACTGAATTTGCCACACTTTCTGTGACACCTTCTTCACTCAAACGGTGGGATACCAGTGTACATGTGCCTCCCTTGCCTTCCCCCTCATCCTAGCCCTCTCCCTCATCCCCACACATCCAGGTCTAACACTTCTACTGTGCACATGGCTGGATGTCCCTATGCTACATGAGTTGAGTGCATATAGTGTGCTGGAGGGTGCATGTCCTGATTCTGGTTTTGGCTTTTGATGAAGATGCAGATGCAAAGTTATGCATGGAGGTGGGTGTGGAAACGTGATTGCTGGAGCAGAACCAAGGTGAGCTTTCCTAGAAATGGGGATGGTGCAAGGTGGAGGATGTAGAGGGCAGAGGCAACATCCACTCTATGGCATAACCTTACAGATCCACAGATTCACAGCCTCTACTTTGCAACTTTGGGACTAAGTGGCATGGAGGTGGACCACAATCCTGAATTTCATAGAGAAACCACAGCTCTTCCTCTCCAACAATATGAGATGGATCCACCTTGTATGGCATGCAAATGTGATATGAGCTAAATACTTTCATTTTAGTTTGCTTATAACATTGATAGGCTTTGAATTCTGGTTGTACTCTATGAGTACACACTTGATAGATCATTCATAAATTTTAGATTTATATTGGTTTTGTATCAATACAAAGACTTGACACTCAATTTCACATAGAAACAAGTAGTCAAGTTTTCTTTTGAACCACAGTTTATCTAGTGTGATGTCTTGGACTGCTGAAGTCTTAGTTTTTCTATGAAGATGCACTACTGTCAAGTAAAACTCATTCAAAATCAGACACTTTGCTACTAGTCTTATTGCTTAAGCCTTCTCCATTAGTATCCTGTGCATCTGTTCCATGCATACAATGTGAGCTACAATGTATGGTGCAGTAATCTTAAATTGTTGGAACTGATATAGATAATGCGACAGGTGATTCACATCTAGATCAAATACACATAAGCTTAA
This sequence comes from Termitomyces sp. T69sscA, assembly GCA_017657225.1. Lineage (NCBI taxonomy): Eukaryota > Fungi > Basidiomycota > Agaricomycetes > Agaricales > Lyophyllaceae > Termitomyces > Termitomyces sp. T69sscA. The sequence goes on from JAGGAQ010000025.1 coordinate 32,094, forward strand.
TCTAGGTATGAGTGAGTATAGTATGTGTGGATGAAGTGTATGTAATGTACCCTCAGTTGCGTGTAAGTCAAACTGAGGGTACTCTATGTAGGTATTTGAGTTGTATGTATGTGTGCAAACAAAGCAGTGTGGTGGCCATCTCAGTGGCTTCATAACCGTTGTTTGCATATCACATTTGTTACATTTTATATGACCTCACTTGCTGTTTCCAACATAAATGTGATATCTTTTTCTTTGTACCACTCTTATGTTCTATTCCATTAAACTTTCCATCATGGCCTGTTTGCAATGTCTCAAGATGCAGCTCCATTATATTCTCTTATGCCAAAATCCATGCCTTTAGCTTGTCAAATACATCATCTTTTATTTTTAGAGGGATTAACCAGGGTTTGCTGGTATAGTCATCAACAATATTCATAATGTAATTATTTTCAGTTTTCAACATAATGGCTGACTGGCTCATCAAATCTACTCAAATTGTTATTGACTTCCTATTACTCAATGCTCCTCCCTTTCTTCCCTGTCCTTTGGTATTAATGTCTTATCTGTTTACTTATGTTGGAATCCATAAGATGGACTGATAGTTTGCATGTCTTAATCTGAGATGCCAGGTGAGAGGGGTATGTACAGCAAAAGTATGTTTGCTATGAGTGTTGAGCATGTATAAATCACATTTGAGAATGAGGGTTCCAGTTACAATGAGCTTTCCATGGACTTTTTTAGTGGGAGTTGCTCTTATGTCATGAAACATAGTCCTGATTTCTACTTGCTCAGCCAATTTGCTAATGGAGGGTATGTGGACTGTGGACTTTGGTCAACCCTATAGAGGCCAATCTGCAAAGTGAGAGGTTTGACTATTGCTGCAACTAAGGCAAGTACTATTTGTCTTTGCATCATTGCATTATAAAAGGCTTACACCTCAAGCTTAGAAACATGTTGTATATATAGAGATAGTCACTAATATTGAAAGATATGTCAACTGTTATGCCTGAGTTCAAAAAAGGAATGATTTTTGTGTCTTGGTCTCACTAAAATGTCATGTGATGGTTTCAGTCTATGCCTACTTTTTGTTTCTTCATCAAATGTAATCCATGCCTTGAATTTGAGATCCTTGACATCATCTATTGATTCTATATATAAAAGTGTGTTCAATGTAAACTCTGGCTTGTTGTAAAATGTGTTGTCAGGTATAATGCAATGGCTTCTGTGTCATTGATGATGCTCAAAGTGTGCCAAGTGCTGTCTGAAAGTAGGCTGACACTAGGCATAAGGTTTAACATTTGGGCTTACTATGAAGAGAACCAAGCAGGGTCCCAGCAGACAATGTCATCAGCAAACAGCAAGTGAAATAGTAAAGAGGTGCTTAGTAGCAATGTTAAGTGCCGGAGGCCTGCAGTAGACGCAAGGCACATAAACAAGACTAAATACTGGTAGAGTTCCAGTAGCAAAACAAAGTACTAAAACACACTTTGGCAACAAGTGAAACTAAGATGATGAATGTGTTTTGAAGCCCAAGGCATAAGAGGTGGGGGTAAAGAGTAACTATATACAGTTTAAATAGTAAATTCATAAGCAAGTTTTCTGTTAACAACCAAGGGTCACCAAAGCAGAAAATTTAATAAGTAAATAATACAATATACAACAATCTTTTATGTGGGAAAATGTCAAACCAACCCTTGGCAATGCTTAGTGCTAACACTCAAGCTGTCTGTTACATCACTTGTCAAAATGTAAAGTGAAAATCACATAACTGTTGCTAGCAATCACATCACATCACATCACTGCCATCAAAACAATGATGGTGCATCTGATGCAGTTGCCAAGGCACTATGGCAAGGTCAATCAACCTGCAATAATCAAGAGGAAAAAAAAGAAAAATAAATCAGTAATCAATCAAGAAAATGGTACACATAAAGCACATTAATGGCTTGTTGCAGAATTTGAATTCAAACGTCAGCCCTAGTGAAGAGTATCAGGCAGACCATGAATGCTCTAACTAGCCCACAAGCCCTTGTAACAAAATATGTCAATACTTCTCAAGGCAGCACACCATTGCTCTCTGAGGTGGAAGTGTTGTTCCTAGTTGAAGTAAAAGTAATTTTGGATGTTTTTTTCTTGTTCTTGTTCTTTTCAAAACTCTTATAATGAGCTATTTAAGCTTTCTTTGATTTTCTGATAGTTCCTTTTTAGCCATTGCTCCTTTTTTGAGGTCATACTATGGGGCAGTGTGGCTAGTATTGAACAGTTAGTTTGGCACAAAAGTTAAGTGGTTTTTTGCTCACAGATATCAGGTGTACTATGATTTGCTTTTCTAGAAGCAGCAATTACTTATACATAACCTGTTGTAAAACAAACTCTAATAACAGATTGTAAGCAGTCTTACTTAGTCTCTATATTCAATGCATATCTAATGATGTAATCTTCTATGATATGCATAAGTAGATGTTCAATATATATATGTATCACAAAAGTCTCAGTTGTTTTCTGTTTCTATCTTGTCCTTCAAACCTGTTCTCTAAGTACATGAATTCATTATTCCTGCCTTATTTTCCTGTGAATTTGAGTCCAATACCAATGGAAACTTAATGGTGGTCGTTGATGATAGGCAGTGGATTGTCCATTCTGGTGTTGTCTGCTGTTGTTTGCCATCAATCATCAGATTTTGGTGCGATTTGAAATGATTGTCCTCTGCAGTGCCTTGAATTTGTTACCACATGATTTCCACAGGGAAATTCTGATGACTGTCACGACCCGCTACCGACCCCCGGGACTCAGCCCTGGCCCCGGAACTCCAACCCTCTCAAAACCACCCCCACGACCGCTCCAGGCCCAGACCGCTACCTAGCCAACTCCCTCAGCAGCCCCCGGCCATCACCGGCCATCACCGCCCGTCACCACCACAGCCACCGCCACTTGCAGCATCCCCCAGCCATCACTGCTGTGACCACCACATCAGCACCGGTCTCGGCTATCACACCGCCCATAGCCGCCACATCAGCGCCAGCACCATCCATCACCCCTGGCCTGTGCCGAGACCCCCATCACGCATCACGATCATGCATCACCGCCGACCCGACCTCTGCACGCCACGCCCCACTTCCGCTCCCTCCTCACTGCCCCACCACCACGTGTCTCTGCGTTTCCAATATGAGACCTCTGCACCATGCAACATGTCTCAACCTCGCCCCACCCCGCACGGCCCCCGGGTCTTACCCCAAGCCCTGGCACCGCGACCTGCCACTGGAACCCAGGCCTGAGCCCCAGGGCCTACGTACTGTGTAGTATATAAGTTAAAGAGTAGTAAGTAGTACTCTAGTCTTGATATTACCGTAGCCCCATATTGTTTTGCTGTGTTCTCGTCCCTGTCTCGTTTTCTCATGCACCCTGGTCTCTTCATTTCTACTTGCTTCTTTTTCTTATCGTACTCGTCTTGTATTGTCTCTCTGCCTCGTCTCTACTCACCTTGTCCTCTAATCTATTCTATTTGCTTTGCTCTCCCTTTCTACTCTAAGTTCTCTTGGTTCTTCTGTTCCCGACCCCTCCTCTCAACTTAATCTGTTCCATCTCCCCTTATCTTATCTCAACTCTTTCCCCTTTTGGCCACTTAGTTTCCCCGACTCTGTTTCCATCCCTGGGACTCGCTAAGTCCCTGCGCCCATTACCTTTGTGAACCCTGGGACTCGCTCGCTCACCGGCGCTCACTCGTCCCCTCCTCTTGCACTCCTGGGACTCGCGCCTACCCCTGGCACTCGTCCTCCACCCTCCCTGGCACTCGCCCACTCGCCGGCACTACCAGCACTCCCCTACAAACTGCTCCCACCCCGCTTCAGTCTCCTATGCCTCGCACCCTATCGGTGCTCTGCATCTGTGAACATGGTGATCACCACGTAAGGTATTCGCCCAGTGGACTGAGCCCCCGTGGTCAGCGGAACCTGACAATGACATTGCATATTTTTTTAGTGTTCTCTATGGTTTTAACAGGTATTTGACCTGTTTCCTGTTATTTTTGGCTGATTCTGTTAATTCCCCTGTTTGTTTGCAGCATTTTCACACCTCCTCAGATTGGATCAATATTAACACTAGCTTCTCAGTTTGTATATAATAAATTGTCAATGCTATTTGAATTCATTTTTGTGCATCCTACCCATGTACTCTCACAGCTTAGGGATACAGAGAAATACCAATCAAGGTCTCATTGAACAATTGGCATGGAACTGAAATTGATTTAATTGCTATAGCAATGAAGTTTGGATCTTACCTATTCTACCTCTTCCCAAACAAGTCTGTTGCCTTTCTAGTCACAATTATCTCCTCAATGCAGATTTGTTGGCATGGAGGTGGACATGATTGCATGTTACATTTTTTCATTGTGCACGTGGTGATGCCTGCTGCAAATACTGGAAGAGGATTTGCAATGACATGATATCAACACATCATTCTTCTTTGGATATGAAAGTTCATGCTTTGATTCCTTGGGATTCTCTGTGGGACCCACAGTTATGTTATTTTTGTCTCTCTCAATCCAGGTATATCCTTCAAAATAGGCAGAGAAACATTTGGTTAAAAATGGCAAGAATATTTGGATCTAAAGATTGGGCCACCTTGGCAGCCGTGGAGGATACAGTGAATTCTTTTCAAGAAAAAAAAATTGTAGTCTTCTCGAACCGCTCTGTAGACGCCAGTACATGGATTCCTTTTTACGTATATATTTTTTTAACTTCGTTGTTCCTGTGTATATTTACTATAGATTTTTGTTTCAATTACTTCCTTACGGTAGGCCTGAAATGTTTAGTCATCGATCTTCTTTTCTTTGTCCGTGTAAAAAAAGCGAGCGATTCGATAATGATAACAATTGTCGGTGCGAGAATGCCAAGAAAAACCAACGTAGTAGTCCAAATCAGCAGCCGTAGTAAAAACGTTAGCCTTCACTTCCGAGCAATATATATATGTGTGTGTCTTCGATAGATACATATATCCAAAGATTGTATGACAGTAGAGTTGTTTTCCCTGCGCTCAAGGAGCGGACACTGCGGCCAAAGGGCGCCCTACGTCTTTATACTTCAATTGTAGACTTGTCTTCCTCATCATAAAGAAAGAAAGCATCACGTAGTGCACGTGCAAAAGTCGACGGAGACCATGCTGTGATGATAGCTCATCACAGTTGGTTCCCGGCGTGGTCCGCGCACCAAAAGTACGGCATACATCCGAGTCATAGTTGTCGTACTATGTTTACTTTTCACTCTGTGACAGACGACCCGTAACTCCCATGTCTGGTATCGCAGCAGTTCCACCGTAGGAGTCGTTTTTACACCTTACCGTCCGCAAACACATCTTTCATTTCTACAGGCCTTGGGACTTGAAGTGTCGTTCATGGACTTTCCTGGTTTCGGGATTGTCCTCTGCTTCAAGTTTTCCTGCGGGTTTTGCTGACCCCAATGAAGCAGAGATTCTGGCTTGCGGCGGTGAATTTATAGGCACTCCGGGAATGATTATGGTAAGCTTGTTATATGCATTTTCAAACAGATTGTACTGAACGCTTGTTGAGATCGTGTCGTACTCGGACACTCCCGTTGGTACGTCTTATTGAGATACCTTTCGATTCTGAAATCTCAAGTGTGCTTAATAGGGCCATGTACGATTCTGTTTCATCTGGATGTCATGAGGTCTGAGACAATGTATTCAAGACGATGAGCTGATGTATATCCCGGGGAGATGGAAGTATAAATCTGTCACGGCCGGTTATCGTATTACTCGTATTTATGTTTCTTCTCAAGAGTCGACGGAGAACGGTATGCATTTTCTAAGGTCCTGTAAATTTCTACTCGTCTACTATTTCTTAGGTCGCAGGAATTGGAATATACCCAGTTCGTCCACCATCGTGCTCTCAATCCACGTGTAACCTCAACTGTAATTTTCAGAACACGTCGCCGACTTCAGTATCACCACGTTAAATGAGGAAACCACAATCAAAGTTTCCCATCCCGGAGCCGCAGAACCCTTCTTCCATGTCAAAACCAAACCAATCAGCTTCCTCTCCAAAATACCCATTCCGTTTAACACATCCATTTTGGGCGACTTTTTCACCCTCACACAGCCACCCCTGCCAGTCAATCCCGCCGTCAAAGACACAGAGGAGCCCGTAATTTCACATTGGGCGACAGTCAGCCCCTCCCTGAAGGGAAATGCCTATGCGGAACGCGTCATTCCGCAATTGGACGGTAAAGTAGGAGATGGACAAGGCTTTCCGGCGATCATACCCTGGTCGGTCGGACTGTATGCGCCTCAGATGATAGGCAAATTTGGATTCGCTGCTTTCGCCGATTACGAATGATTCATGTACTCTGTTCTACTTCTTTGATATTATTAAGTTTTGATAGCGTAAAGCGTTGGACAGGGCCTTGTGCTTCGGTCATCGGTACCGAATGCGGTCTTTACCTTTGATGATATTTATATATAACAAGCTATTATTAGACGAAGGTCTGATTCATGTTTCGAGGCTCCAGAATCACCTGAACTCGAACCTGCCTTCGTTCAAAATCCAACTACAGACTGTCGACTATTACCGTTTTTCTCTTTCAATGGACTCAACGCACAGGAGGTCGAGTTACTTTGCCACACAACAATGTAAACAGCGACTGTGACGATGTAAAGTGAAAACCTCCTGATCGAATATTCTCTGGACGCTTACGACGATAGTACAATACCATTACAAGTGCATAATGTACAACAAGTCCTTTGCTATATCTCGGTACCTCAGAAGTTGACACGGGATACGTTGAGCCAGAAGCTCATGCCATGGATTCTGGCAATCTTGAGCTCGAGATCGCTTGGCTGGCGAGAACCATCGCCCTTGGCGAAGGTTCCGGCACCCCAGGGCGATCCTATGATAATTGAGTACGAGTAAGCAAAAGCAATCATATTCCACCCACCACCATGGACCTCGTCAACGCCGGAGAGCTCCGCGAACGCATGTGCATATCCCAAAGGTACGTAGATCATGCCATGATGCACCAGGGTGGACATGCTATTGAGGGCAGTGGCCTCCTGTCCTCCGCCTGGGCCAGCGGTGGAACAGAAGATAGAAGCGTACTTCCCATGCAGTGCACCTGTCTGCCACAGCTTACCAGTGGCATCCCAGAATATCTGATTGATTTGAAATGGATATAAATGTCCATCAAGTAACGTCTGGTACTTACTTTCCACTGGGCAGGCATCATACCATAACGAGTGGGCATACCAAAGAGAAAAGCATCGTATTTGACAATTTCGTCGAGAGTCATGATAGGATAGTCTGGCTTGGGAGGGGCGCGCATTTTCACCAGGATTTCAGGGGAAAGGGTCTCGGGTACCCTAGAAGACCTTCAAGTCATATTCTATCATATGTTTGAACGCACTGGAAAATGGTCGCTTTTCCCCCTGCCTCTTCTAAACCAGATTTCACGGCTTCGGCAACTTGTAAAGTGTGTAAGTAAATCGAAATTGTGTGCAAAGGAATAGTGAACGTTTTGCAATGTGTCCATACAAAGAATAGATGATAATTGCGACTTTGGGTGCCATGTTACTCCTCAAGACGGTAGGGTGATGCTATGGAAGCTGTATCCGTATTCGAGACTCGGTCTCATAGGTGTGACATCATAGGGTCTTGTCTGACATTACAATATGCATTGACAAGTCTCCGATCGTGGCGCAAAACCACATCACGGAAGATGAGTAGCTCAGACATATAAATTAAAAAATACACTGATGTACAATCGATAAAAGAATAGAGCTCCCAAATCCCTAGACACTAAACTAGGCATTAATCACTGTACTGAATAAAAGGACAGTTCAACCCACTAAGAAGATTTACTTTGTACCCGCTGACGAGAATTTCGTCACTGATTTTGTTCCTTCTGAAATAGCATGCTTGGCAAGTTCACCAGGGAGGATGAGCCGCACTGATGTTTGAATTTCGCGTGATGAGATTGTCGACTTCTTAGAATATGAAGCAAGTTCTTTTGCAGATGAATTAGCCTAGCCAATGGAATCAAGGCAGAAAACGTACTTGAGGCTTCAGTTGCGATGCGCTCAAAGATGTCATTGACAAAGCTGTTCAAGATAGCCATCGCCTTGTTGGATATACCCGTATCGGGGTGCACTTGCTTCAACACTACAGTATGGCATTAGATTTTGCCGGTGTCAGAATCACCCTTCGAAACTCACCCTTATAGATATACGAAGAGTACGTTTCCTTTCTGACCTTCTTGCGTTTCTTCTTCTCACCATCTGAAGGCGCTGCGGCTTTAGATGTCTTCTTGGCCGCCTTGGCTCCCTCAGATGACTTGGCTGGTGCTTTGGAAGCAGTAGAAGCTGGGGCTTTGCCGGCAGTAGACGCGGGTTTGGGTGCCATTAGTGATAGGTAAAGGTCGAAGAAACTGATAGATGACGGTGGGCAAGAAGTGTCGAACGAATTGTGGAAGGATGAAGTGTGACCTTATATATCGACACGTGACTTTGCATATGTTTGGTTGCGACGCGTCTGACGCGACTTTGTTGATTGCGATCAACTGACAAATGTTTGCCGAAGTATAAAAACCGAGAACATGGAATTGATTGTTTTACCTTACTCTCAATTTCCTAGAAATATCGCAACACATATCCATCGCTACCACCAAAACGACAATGTCTGGAAAAGTTAGCGGAAAAGCTCGCGGTGGAAAGGCTCCTGGTGTTGATGGTGCCAAGTCGCAATCTCGTTCAGCAAAAGCTGGTCTCCAATTCCCCGTTGGTCGTGTTCACCGTCACTTGAAGAATGGCAATTATGCTCAGCGTGTTGGTGCCGGTGCACCTGGTAAGTGGTCACTTTTTTCATACGCTCCAACTTCGCTCATGATCGTTTAGTGTACCTCGCCGCTGTTCTCGAATATCTTGCTGCCGAGATTCTTGAGCTTGCAGGAAACGCAGCTAGAGATAACAAGAAACAACGTATTGTCCCTCGTCATCTCCAACTCGCGATTCGCAACGATGAGGAACTTGGAAAGCTCCTCGGCGATGTGGTCATTTCACAGGGCGGTGTTGGTAGGTTGTCTTGACATTTTGATATGACAATTGCTGATTGCCATGTACTAGTCCCCCACATCAATCCTGAACTACTACCTTCGAAAACTAAGCTTGGAAAGGCTCAAGAAGTCTAACGAGTCTGCCCTGTCATCCTTTGCTTTCGGTATATGTACTAGTATTGTATTATTATTATTTATCTGTTAGGAACAGGGAAAAGGCTTCTTGATTATTCTCGTGTGCTTCGGTTCAGTCTGAGTGGATCAACGATGGATCCTAAGACCTAAATATCGACTGGATTATTTCTGGGCTGTTCAAAGGAGGGGATCGGATCCATAACCGTTCGAACATTGATCATTAACTTGAGCTCTAGTTTTTGCGAGATTGGGAACTTGGAATTTCTATTGTTTTGTCACCTTTCCTGATTATATTTGTGCTATCTGACTACCCCCAGCATCTGATCATGTCTTTGCTACTCTTTTCTTAACCAGATTCGACTAACAGTCCAAATCCTGCGTGGAAGAGCTTGAGTCAATTACCTCCCTGTACACAATCAATTTCTACTAGCTTGACGCTGGTTTTCACATCGACTTTGTCACCGACCAGTGGAGAGCCATTTTGGAACTTCAAAGGTCAGCTAACTCACTACCCACCCTTTGCGCCACACAGGCGGCACCTGACCACTATCTTCTATCGACACCGCAAATGAGATTTCCTCGATAACGAATTTGAGTTGATCATGAAATACACTATCGATACAGTCCCTGTAGTTGGATACAATGTTGTATAAATGATAGGCTAAAAATTCCTTGTTGAAGGATTCTTGAAGGAAGATAAAAAAAATCATCAGCGGTTCTAGTTAGTAGCCGAAGTCGCAGCTGCCTCCGCAGCTTTCAGTGCAACATCAAACCAACGCAACAGCAATTGGGTATCCTCCATGCCCACAGTGATCCTCACCAAGCCCTCCTCGACTCCATACTGGGCCGCCCAATCTAGCTCTGCAAAGTGCGCAAGGATAGTGAAAGGACATGCTAATGTGAAGTTGGTGCCAAGACTCGGGCCCTTGTAGCACTCGAGCGCATCAAAGAACGCCTCAGACGCAGCTTTTGATGTGAAAGTGAGGGAGAAGAGGCCACCGTACCCGCCTTCGGCTCCAGGTGTCTTAATACGGCAGATCTCGTAGTTCTCTAGGGTGATGTATTTGGGATAAAAGACTTCCTTGAGAACGGCGGATGTAACTCCACCAGCGATGGAACGCGAACGTAAGAAGTCACAGGCGGCAGTAGTGTTCTCGTCTATGATTCTAATGCGTTGTTGAAAGTCACGCGAGTTCCGCTCCATGTAGATCGCGTCTTCATCATAGTAGAGGTCTTCAAAGTTCGCATCCATGTATTTCTTGAGAGCTGCATAGTGCTTGCGCCGTGGATTGAGGACCAAGCTAAATATAATAAGCATGTAAATGGGCAAACACTAATAAGACCAAATTTACCTGCCACCCATCACGTTGGCGACTCCGCTAAACACCTTCGAAAGACTACTCACAACGATGTCTGCGTAAGGCAAAACCTCGACGTTCACAAAGTTTCCGATGGTTTCATCGATGACAATGAGGAAGTCATACTTGTCGGCAAGTGCACGAAGACGAGGAAGGTTAGCGGAACGGAGAAGAGGATTAGAGGGGAACTCTGCAAAGAGTGCAATGACAGGAGGTGTATCAGGGTTTTGAGCAGCCTCTTGCTCAAGGAGGGCCTCTAGCTCATCGATTTCCGAATCCACGCCCCCTCCAAAGAAGTGGCATCCAGGACCCCACTTCTGCAGGACTTTCAGGGTATCGGTATATGGGAATCTAAGTAATCATGAACTGTGATTGGTTTTCACAAGGGGTAGTGCCAAAGAGTACATACCCAAAGCAAACACTCTTGGCTACAGGACGCGTTGCCAACGCGACATGATGAGCATTCCAAATAGCAGCCATACCAGTAGGATAGAGGTATACGTCGTGTTCAGACACGTCTGCAACTCCACGAGAACTAGGTCCAACTACGAGATTTTGTTCCCCCGCAACAGGCTCCCCTTGATGTTCGTGAGTGGTGTCATGAATCAGTACACCAGCGACTCTTCGTCGAAGCGCGCGCTTTGCTGATGCTGCAAAAGCAAGTGGCAGATTGCGACCATAGCGCTCCTCAAGATAAAGGCGATGATCTGCCTCCAGTGTTTCTTCTGTGGAATGCAGTTGCGATGGGGGTGAAGATGTTGGCTTGCTATGTGGCTTTACGGAGTAATGCTTGTTGAAAGCTTTTCCATTATAGCGTGGAGTCATGGGAGGTGAGGGTGAGGTTGTAGTTTGGGTCACTTCATCTGGGAGCATGGCTAAGCAGTGTTCAGCGAGACGGCTCGACATGCCCATGCCGGTGTGCTGCCAAAATTGTTTGGCGATAGGAAAGGCGTCTGACGGGAATAAGACAATGTGAACATTCACTGAGGCGGTTGAGGAACAGTCAGGAAGAGTCCTAACATCGCGCTCGATGATTCGTCCATTAGCCTTGTCTTCCGGACATATGAGAAGACTCATGAGCCGCGACTTGACAGTATATTTATGCATGAACAACCGGCACTGTTCCGCGACTTTCTGTGTAGCAAATAGCATACATCGTTCTCCATTTCGAGCATACTTGTGTTCAAATATCCCCGCGAGCTAATCCAAGATGAAAACCTAACGGTGATGGGCAAATACTAGTCCACACCTTTTGAATGCTCAGATGGATGAAGAATCTGGGATATCCAGAAACCATAGAATCCACCACCCTTTTCTGGCCTTCTTCGTATCCGACATTATCACGCCAAGTTGGAAGGGAAACGGATATCGCGTGTGGGGTGAACGGAGGCACGGAAGCGCCTAGGGGTAGATTTGTAGTGATCGTACTCGTCGTGCTCATTCTATCGAGGTATCACGGTGAGAAGAACAGGAAGAAGCTGTAGTCGACGATTCCAAAATGAACTGGCACAAGGGAAAGTGGAGTCATTCCGTTCCGACTTGGTCATTACTTGATTCGGAGGTTGTTCCTTCAGCGCTATCGGCCGATCAAAGAAAATTGATAAAAAAGTTACGCCCCTTGATTACTCCAAACGCAATTAACGCGTCGACCGCTTGAGCCACGAGTGCTCTCAAGAATCGTTCTAGATATTCCAGATTTGCACACTTTCATCATGCTACAAGTCAAAATACACGTATTGTCCAGGTGACAAGGGTATGTTCCTTTTCGTTCGATAGTTTCTCAAGAGTGAGGGAAAGGCACTTCTATGACGTTTGACAAAAATTCAAGTTATCTATTCACAGAATTTGACAACGAATACATTATCAGATAAAAAAAGGCGCGACTTCCCATATGACTTCCGTCCGCGGTCACCAAAATGACCACTTACTCGAGTGATTTACAAGGCAGGTATCTTTGTATAAACAACCAGTGACACCAAGTTACATGACTTCTTTCCTTCCATCAAATGCTGAAGAGTCTGAAAGAACAAAGAAGCCATAACATAAACGACTATTCATATTGAAACGCTGCCGTATCCACTAAGGAATTAAACTTCAAGACTTCTGAAGAGACTCGAGGCTGGAGATTGAACTCCTGATCGTATGGCTCCTTCCGCCAATCACAGGTGGGATGATAAAGCTTGAGTTTCGCTGAATGCTTGTCCTACTGTTTGATCTTGACAATGATCTCAGGAAGAGATCACGGTCGGAGGAGGAAGAGTGAGAAGAAGCAGAGGAAGCGCGTCGATGACGTTGCATCATTGTTGGGTCAATGTCAGAAATATTCGCAAGTCGCGCGAATAATGAGAGAACTTGGAAAGATAGAGTAGAGTCGCGTTAAAATGTTGGATAATTGTAAAATATTTGATCACGCACTGTCTACTGTGGAGACAACACCGGAAAGACTGCCGTGCCCTGTCGACCTTTGAATCGGTGATGAGGGCCGTGAATCCGCGGTTACAAATAGGCGATGAGCATTAGCTAGGGAGTGTCATTATTAGAATAAAGAATTGCATTACGACTTACTGGCAAGCAGCTTTTCTATCGTGTATGTAAGAGGACTGGATGCATGAACAGAATACACTGCACGTGTGAAGTCAGTAGCGAATGACGAAGCAGATCCTCTACAGCAAATCGTACCGGGGTACTTATCGACACCATCAGTCAAGCCCTCGGCTTCCTGAAACGTTGTTGGCAGACAAATCTCAACGTGAAGAAAAAGTTACTACCTTGATAAACGAGATAAATTGATGCAGAGGTGTGGACAGAACTTGCTTGCTTTGAGAAGGGACAACAACCTACATACGGCGCAAATGAGTTTATGATCATCGCAAGAGGTGCTTGTTACCTTTCCGATATCTGTGACGCTGACGGCGCTTAGAAGAGCTCCGCTTTCATCATAAATGACTGCCACACTACTGACGCCCTCTTCGCTCATCAGTCTCATCGCATCTAGGACCGTAGAGCTCGAGGTTGTCCCAATCACCGCAGTATATATATTTAGCGATGGGAGCGACAAGGAATGGAGTGGATTCGAGAGATATTCTCGCAGTGACGGTGTTTCGGCAGCATATGAAGCGAACCAACCAAGTAGACCACGATCTGAGACGTAGCCATCAAAGTCATTGGAAGAATCAGAAAGAATTAGGGCTGAGAGCAATTAAGTTATCTGCGGCTTCCATGAAGCAGGAACGAACCCCTATGTACGCCCCGAGAAAATAGTTGCAACAGAGAAATAACAGTTGCATCGTTGGGCAAGATCTCAAGCGGGTTCTTGTCGGAGTAATCTTGTGGATGAAGGTGTCACGAAAGGTGTGCTTTGCCACCACAGACATTGACTTACTACTGACCAAACGGACTGGGACGTGACCTGCTCTGGCAGCTGCCACGATTTCACTTGACCGAGGTTTATCAAGCAAGTTTTCCAGATGCAAAGTGTGACTAGTTGCTGCGAGTGTCAAGAAGGCATTTACATCAGAGAACTGGAATTTGGAATGAAGGTCAGGCGCCCGCATTGACGTCATTTACTATTATCCCTACATCAAAGAGACCAATGCAGCGAGGTCCATTGATACCTGAAGTTTTTACGGCAAGACAGTGTGCATCTTCAGAAAGCAGCGTCTAGCGAGCAAAATTTAGAGTTAGCAACAGAAACCGCCCATTCCAGACTCACTTCGCATGCCTCCTCAACTGTGGTGTCCGCTTCAACAGACACAATGCGGTGGTCAATGATATCTTACACTGTTCTATTAACCTTCCTCGCCTAAAACATAGGTCTTACCTCGAGCCAGAACGCTCTTCCAGTTTTCAGTCCATCTTTCAGAATCTGTGGCCGAGGGACTGATGATGCTCGGAGCAATCCAGCTGCTGCTTAACGACAAGGATTGTCTCCTGCTGGAAGTCATGAGCTAACTTGATTGCTAATTGAACAGATGTCGCGTCGCTTTGAACGGATGTATATAAGCGAACGTTCATCGACATTGTCGTAGACAAGCCGTTTCGGCTGGTCACAAGGTTATGGCTGACAAATCAGCGCGTCACTATCGCTGCTCAAGCGCTCAGGCCTCAGGCTTAAACTTGACACGACTGAAGCATTGCAGCGATGACTTATGCTCCCACCAACCCAATCAGTGTACCGCCATATCAACTCCAGCAACTGATCTCGTCTGCTGGGGATACTATCGGTATGGAGAATTTGTGTCTCGTTCTCACGTTTCTCATGTCTGGCAGGAGATTTCCAAATATGTTGTGGGCAAGCTTTCGGTATGCTCGGCGCTTCTTTACATCCACAAAGTCCTTCTCAATAGACTCATACAGGCTCAGAAATATACGTCGGATGCTCCAATGGAGAACTCATTCGTTTCGCACTGCAGGCTGACGATCCTAATAAAGTCAGTCTTCGATACGAATCAGTTGACCGATTTTCATTGATGTATCTGCTTTAGCCTGAGTCATATAGCATTCTCTCGCGTCAGACCATTCCTGGTGAAAAACCCATCAATGAAATAGTTTTGGTTCCATGTCTGGGACGGGCGTTCGTACTTTCTGGTACTTCAGTACATTGGTTTCTACTCTTCCGTGCAGGGTTATTCATTGATCATGTTTGTTCTCAGACCGCATTCTCTACTTCTACACCCTCCCTTCTCTAGACCCTGTGCCTCTCAACATAACCAAGCCCATTCGCCATGTTGTTACATTCGCGGTAGATCATCGCGACCTCCAGCGTCCTTCCATCTTGCCCAATACTCCTTCGACAGCGCTGGAGTCTGTCAATTTCTGTATCATCAAGAGGACAGGCATAGCAATGTATGTGATGCGCGAGCGGCTGAACTTTCTCAAAGTACTTCTTCCTTGAGTCTGCATACTTAATAATCCTAACATTAGCACTGCAATCCAGGAAATTCCTCTACCACAAGGCGCCAACCTAGCTTGTCGCTTGGGTCATCTTCTATGCATCGCTGACAACGAGGTTTACAGTATGGTAGATCTTGAGGCCGCTTCACTATTCCCCGTCATCCCCATTTCACAAGCACCCGACTCAACAATATTCGTCAAGCCTTCAATCACAGTTGTCAGTGATAACGAGTTACTGATATTGTCTTGGACTGGAGCTACCACCATTGGGCTTTTCATCAATGGGGAAGGTGAACCTGTGCGTGGCACATTGGAGTGGCCCTGCCATCCGGAGGCTGTATGTGCGTAACCTCATCTGTAACTAGCCTCATACAAGTCTCATCTGGAGGTCTCGCAATTGCAGGTCTGGATTATCCATATATAACTACACTCCTTCCGAATGACACTATCGAGATCCACAGTATCGAAACTCAAACTATCGTTCAGGTCATTGGCGCAGACGTTCCTTCAGCGCAGGGAACACCTGCAGGAAAACAGGAACAACAGCAGCGCTCACGGATAAGCCTGGTGTCCAGCCTCGGTGGATATCTGGTGCCATCTATCCACCGCTCAACAAAGATGCGGACAACTCCGGTGCGGCTTTTGCGAGCTGACGAAACATCACTGCCTACCTAGGCCTGCCAAGCTTTACCCCGCATGAACATCGGGTCTTCTTAGCACATGAACACAGATCCCAATATACTTCTTAAATACCCTAACACGGACTTGGCTGTTCAATCAGTCAATCAGTAAGAGATCAGGCAAAAGATTCATTTCAAATCATCTCTATTCAGCTTTTGAGGAGAGGAATCAGCAGTAGTATTGCTGATTTAGAAGCAGCGGAGATGTCTGGTTTCACGATGCGGATGATACGGTAGTATCTCTGGACACGTCGCGGAGATGGCCACCATTGCTCGTTCCCTCTTTTCCTCTTTCGTGGCCTGCATATGATCAGTACTTACCTGAACGACGATTACTGTCGACAGGTCTGGGATTATCATTGTTTCAAGTTGGGATGGCAAATACCAGATGCAGACGGTGCCGTACTTTCCATTTCCTTTTGGGCACGGACTTTCGCAGACCTAACAAGGTAAGGACACTTCCCAGACCCCATGCTTAATTCCCGATATCGGACGTCGAAACATTGGGAAGGGTTCGTGCTCCGTACCTATCGTCATGCAACTCAGCTGGACCCGTGCCTGATATTAGATCCTAAACTTGCTGCACGAGATTAATATCAGAAGCTGAGACCTTTCGGACGAGGGAATATAGTTAAACTTTGAGTCATAGGCAGCGGACGCAATTTAAATACTTGAATGACATGGGTACTGGTCATTCAAGGAAGAAAAGTGTGAGAAACAGAAAGGTGGTACAAATGGGCAGCAGTAGAGAGACAGTTGTAAGTCGATTCGGGTTTGAAAAAATGCTGACATTTCGGATGACATAGAGGAACGTAGACGCGTATATACGTATCCATGATAGATATTGTGGCGCAAATTGAAAGACATGCCTATTTTCGGTAAATATGGTGTTCATTTGTGGCCTTTTATAGCCTCCAATTCCCAAACCACAAGAAGTATAGGTACGGTTCTCATGAGGCACGAAGGTAAAAACAGGAACCAGCTACATCTGTAAAATCGGTTAATAGTAGATACCAATCGGGTGAGTACATTAAAATGCTCATCTCCAGCATCGACATCTGCTAAATATAATTGAGGACCTTAGCAGTCCCGTTGACAGGTATGGGTACTCATGTATCGTCCGATCTATGATAAGGTCACAAGAGATATCAGAACTTGCATCAACTGAGGAAGAATGACAGAATTAGTAGTATGGTTTGACTCCGCCACTTCAAATTTGTCATCTGCCACCTGTTTAGTGCGAGCTGGCATATGTGCACATGTCACACCCACCAGTCAAACCAAGTCAGCGCGTTTCCTGTTTCATAGAATCAGTCCCACAGTAGGAATACTGGTGTTGTGAATTTCTCCCATCATCACACCTCACGTGTCTTTCCCATCGCAGTATCCCAACTCACTCTGTACGTCAAGAGCGGAACTAAGAGGTCGTCGTGGACTGTCGAGTCAATTCCGCCCTGGTGGGACATGGTCACACAGGACCCACTACACAATTTTTTTTCAGCCGGATGCTGAGGATTTGGCAGATGGATGAAGTATATATACATAACATGCGTATGCTGAGCTGTCCGTGATGCAACTATGGATGAAAAACGACAGGTACAAAGCAATGAATGTGGCTCGCGTTAGTGAAGTAATATAATAATATACTAGGTAAGAAACCAAAGAGGAAAAAAGAGTGAGGTAGAAATTGCAACTGCCCCGTGGAAAGCGCATAAAGAATGGATTACGGGAGCCACGACAATGTGAGAATGAATACAATGCAGAACAATAGGACTTCCAGCTACAGCTGGTATAAAACGAAACCAGACCTTCAAAATAGCAAAGCATCTTTGCACGCGCCTATGGCTAATATTCGAGGATGTCGTGCGCATGCTGTCCATGAGCGTAGAAAGATGAGGTACACATCGTTAACGGAGTTTGAACGGGATCATTGCCGGAGATTAGTATATGCAGGCGGCAGTTCAACAGTCTCGACCTCCTCGTCGGGGGGCCTGGGAGGCATGCTTGGCCCAGCGTCATCGTGCTGGATAATGTTGATTGGCCGCATCTGCCTCAGATACCCTTTTCTCCCACCCGTCGTCGTCGACCCACCACCATAGGAACTCTGGATATCCGGGGTCCCACTACGACTTGTCGAGGTATACCCTGATAACGGTCGTCCTTCTGAATTGGTTCCGCCAAAGTCCTCGTCATAGGTTGACGCAATCGTGGGTTCAGGCACCGTGAACGGCTCAGGTTGGTAGTATTCCGGTAGGTCGTTCCTGCTGTTCCCGCCGGCAGCAGCGGGTGTTTCGTCGCCTTCGTCTACAATGAGTAGGTTGACAGCTTGCTTTTCCCTATGTTGTTGTGCGACGCGGGAACGTCGGGCGAAGAAGAATAAAAGAAGACAGATGATCATTAGGGCGACAACTCCACCAACTACGCCTCCAACGATTGCGCCGACGTTGGACCTGTCACCGCCACTGCCATTTCCTGCTTCCGTTGTACTTGTTGCATACGATCCTCCTGCGGGGGATCCTGGCGTTGAGCTAGGGCTAACATCGTTGAGGCAGGACCCAATATTATTGGGACCACTGCTAACGACATTCAGACTGCTACCAGCAGTACCGTTTCCACGAGAATCGCCTCCGACGATGATGAGAGTAGTGCCGCCACGAAGGTTTGGTGTCCAAGAAAACCCAGTCCCCTCAGAGGTGATGTTCGTAATATTCGACTCGGGAATGGAGAATGATTGTCCGCCCGGAATGACTCCTAGGAACGTAGTCTCTCTAATAGAAATGAGATGTCTTGCGTGTAGCTCGTGGAGAAAGAGATCAAGCTCACCCGACAATAGTCGAACTGTCCCACCATATTCGTGTCGGTACACACTGGACAATTTGGTTTGGGGGTTCGATCGCGAAAAAGAATTTTGGAAATACGTTTGTTGTCGCGTCGAAACATGAAGAGTCGGATGACGAGGCGACTCCGACAGCGACACTAGTACCGCCTGAGCCAAAACTTGCTGCGTCGCTTAGCTGATCATGACTGAGCCGTCAGCGCACGAACACGGAACAGTGAAGGGATAACGGCATCAGAAGCATCCTGTTTTGCAGGTAATTTCCCACATCTTGACTTCGTCGAAGATAATGGGACCTTACTTCATTTGGAATAAGCCATTCAATGGCCTTCCCAACGCCGACAAAGGTCGGATTTTCACGAGTAGGAAGGTCACAACTGAAAGGTATCACTTACTATGGCTACAAATTGGGAATCAGCGGGGTAGTTGAGCTTAAAGCTCACGCTAGACGCGCCATCCGGAAAAGGCTGATCGACAATTGTCCTGGCCTCAATATTATTAGCAAGAGGGCTGGGTCCAAAGGGAATCATTAGAACGCGGTAAGGAGGTTTTCCATCAGAGCCTGATACGCTGATGGTAAGATTGGAGCACTGCTGCGGAGGCGAGTCAAATTTCCATGTGTAGGCAGTAGCAAGGAAGGGAAAGGCAAGTAAGGAAAAGAGGGAAGCGGACATAAGCAGGATGGTCCTGAATGTTTAGAAGAGGGCGCGGAAGAGTGACAAACCCAACTGACTTGCTGCACGCAGATTGTTGGCAGGAAAAGAGTGGAGTAAAGGTCGTTGTAGAAGGCAACGAATTATTGTTTAATTAGCCTCGTCACAGGAATCTGTCACAGTCTTATCGCTCGATAATTCCAGCTGTCAGCTGTTCATCTTATCACATTCTTATCTCGTGGACGGCGACTCCTCCCCGTGTCTTGTATAGCCTGACTGATACGTCTCCAATTCAATGGGTGCTGCGTTCGCCAACCTCCTTGATCCGAACCTGAGTTCATTGTTGTGATCCGAATGTCAGTCAACATATTCGTAGCTCCAAATCCCACTGAACTTTTTGAGCCTTTTTTGGCCCGCCTCATTGTCGGTTCAGGCGTACTTTACGTGAGAGACGACCGAAACATCTTGAATGCAGTGTCCCTTTTCCATCCTTTCGGTCGCTGAGTCCAACCGAGTGCCTATCGGAATTATGTCTAGAGAATACCTCCTTGTGGGCGTTCCGTGTCAAGCGCATCGACAGCCTTCTGAAAAATACGTTGGTATACGTAGCGCAACGGTTGCTGGTTCTCTGGCTTCATATTCGCCCAGAACTCCCTCATTGATCTTGCTCTCGTGTCAACATTACACAACCATTCATTTGACTTTGAATCAGGTATTTCCATTGGAAGTGATTTGACTTTATAGAATGAATCACTCCGTGTCCGATACGAAATTCCGTGAAGAGTCCGGCACGGCAAGAAAATCATCTCGAGCTTGCCGGATGACAACAAAGTCATCGCCACATATGCACAAGTTTTTTTCGCCGCCTTGGTAGACATATGTCACGTTGACATCATCGGAAATATCGCAGGTGAGCAAGGTACAGCCTCGAACACTCCAGATATTCAATGCTCGTACCTGACGCCGCTAGCCAGCCACCTTTCATGTTTGCAAATCGAGTGAAAAGTGACGTCTCGTGTGGATGAAATGGTGTATGTCGCCCAAATGGCGGGAGATAAACACTCCGATCGTGATTCGTGATCGCTTCGAAAAGTCGTCCGTGACCCGTCAAGATCACAGCGCTTTGAGGGAAAGAAGAACGGAAGCGTGATGAATTGTCTATGATATCGGTAGATGCAAGCGATCCAGAGTCCATACAATGTAATACAGATGCAGTACACCAAAGAATGCGGACAGTGGCAAAGTCCACGATTACAATAAGAGGTAATAGAGGGTGAAGGGGGGAACTGATCCAAAATTGTGTAAATGAGGTGAAAATTTTAGGCGCCTTCGTATGGTTTGTCCATATAACGGTATCGTAAAGGGATGGGTATGTAACACTCAGAGACGTAATTAGAATTTAGTCAGTGTTTTTTCTATCGCAGAGAAGGCCTCTTGAATCTGCGTCAATTGATATTCTATAAAAAAGTTCCAATATCATTATCAGGTCAAAGACAAACAGCCAACGCACTCGTGAAAGCGCTTTCACCCGACCGTGCCCTCAAGATTGTAATTCCGCTTCCCAACAGCCTCAAGAGCTCGTCTTCGCTCCATTCGGAGTTCACAGCCCACGCATTTCCTGATGATCGCAGACGAGATATTGCTTTAATGAAGACATCGCATGCAACTACCAAAAGTGTCTAGATGAACATGATGGCATGGTTACCACTCGAATATGTGTGGGAAAAGCAACTGACTCACGCCCATGAACGGATTCACAAGACCAACCTCCTGGATATCATAATCGCCGAAACTGACGATACGTTGAGCTGCTTCTAGACAATGTTGCTGTGACGAAGATTGGATGCATGAGAAATGATCATGAAGTTTAATCGCTGCTCCATTAGCAAGGGCATGGGTGAAGAGAATAGTTCGAGCCAAAGGATGCTCGATATCCGCGTATGGAAGAAGAATATTGCGGAAATTTTCAATGAGTCGATGGAGTGACTGAAATGCTGCCATGTGAGATTGTAAATCACGCGGTTGCATGTCTAGAATCCAGACCAAAAATCATTGGTCAAAATGAGAGTGCAGTGTGATAGGACGATATCATACTAGGAATCCACTGTCCTGCGAACTGGGCTGCTTTGTGAAATAATATTGCAGCTTTAACTTCGAGTTCAGTTATTGTGATCCCGAAAGAACCACTTTGTTCTGTACCGAACAAAAAGTTGCGTATGGTGTTGTTTCCGCAAACGTCAGAACTCAGAGTCTGAGAAGATTACGAAGACATTCATCTAATTTCCGAAGACTCACATACCTGCAGATAACATATAACATCTAATGGCCATGGCGTATCAACTTGAGTGCCAGGTGCTTCCAACGTACCACAAATGCTCATGGGTGGTTCTAGAGTGATAGTTATGCACTTGTGGAGCACCACCACTGCCCAAAATCCATTAACCTGCTCTGTTTCTTCAATGCTACCACGGAGTGCGGGGAGTGAAACAGATATATCGGAGGATACTCCTAGTATTGAGGGCGCAATAGGATGAACAGACCTTATCTTATGCATACCAGCACCAAGGGCGAGTGATACCGCAGTTGCTGTGTGGCTTTTGGCCTCAATGAAGCGGCCTGTACGGATAAAGTAGTATGACATGAGAACTTCGGCCTGTAGAGTGTGAAGTATGACATTCGGGTGACTTCTGAATGCGTCAGTAACAACGTGGTGCAAGGCTCGCAAGACAAAGGATTGCTCTTGTTGAAGGAGTGCCTGTGATTGTGAGAGATGAACGCCCCACAAGTATACGGCACTAAGTAGGGCAGGTGCCGGACGAGACGGGTGGCCAAAAGAATGAGGAAGAAGAGCTGCATTTCGAAATTTGTTGATGTTGAGGAAAAACCCAAATTCTCTGCAGTGTGGTAGGAATTTATCAAGGCTGCGGCAACCATGTTTAAGTCAGACTCAGCAAAGGAGGATGAAACTTACAGGCTCTGTATGGTAATGAACCCGGGTTCCTTGAAAAGCCATTAGTATAGAGAATGACATGGTCGTATTTGCTTGCGCACCTCTGCACCCAGAAGTGGCGAGCTCGTATACTGTCGATGGGGGGACGATGAAGAGCCACCAGGGACTACCGGATCCGAGTTTAATACAAGACTTCCAAGGATTCTCTGCGGCTGGGTCGCGGGGAGACTCGAGGGCGAAGAGGCAGCAGAAAAGGGAGACGAGGAGTCAATCGAACGTGCCTCTGGTGTTGATAGCGAGGGAGGTGGTTGAAGCAGAGATTCACGATAGGAGATGTAAGGGTCATGAAGGGCGACGGAGGGTGTTGATTCTTCGGGGTGCTCCAATTCACGCAGGCGTGCTTCCAATCTACTGACTGTGTCCTCCAGCACTTTTGTTCGCGACCTTCCAGGTCCATCGGCATATTCACATTCGTCGTCTTTTGGATGCTTTCTACACGGTCCACATACAGGTTTTACGCCATCGCATTTCTAACAATTGATGTTAATAGCAATATAGAAATCTAATTTAGCGCCGAACTTACTATCTTAAGAAACCTTGTAAAACGACACGACGTTGTCGAAGAATTATATGAGCTATGCAACAGAACATACCTGCAATTCATGCACGCACGACCTCTCCTCAAAGGCCTCGCTGTCGCCCTCGACGTCGTCGACGCCGCAGAATTCTTTACAGATTCAGCGATCATCGAGGCCGCGTTTGTGGTGTGGCCTACGAGGGACGATAAAAAACGGATCAATTACGAAGGACAGAAGAAGAGTGGGATCCGTTCTTATAGCCATTTGGAGGGCAAAAGCGCAGTAACTCGTCATGCATTCATGCGTCATGGCCAGAAAGAAAGCAAAGTTTTGCCTCCGATTTGTGGCTATGTTAGGTACCTGACCATATTGAGCCGGATGATGGCTTGGTAATCAAAACAACTTATAAATAACGTTACGTAATACCATTGTAGTTGCAAAAACATAGCTTGCATCTCCAATACTAGCGAGTATTCTAGAGATGCATCGCGGGACAGGTAGATGTCGCCCAGATGTCTAAAATTAAATTCTACATATGCTCTTCTACTTGAGCTTCGGCGTGTCTGTCAGTGCAGGCTCCAACATGCCATTCTCGCCAGAATGGGCAATACGATATCCTTGAAGGATGGATTTTCACCGCTCTACCCTTCTCATGACGACACACCCGATTGCTCACAACGGTGATCACATCTAAGTGGTACTTTCAAGATGACCAATTGTGCTTCAGATTCTCTCTCGGACGCCCTGAACTTCTCTTGGACATATGTTTCCTACTTGGGTCAAAATTCTCTCCATTGCACGATTTAGGTAGCAAAAGGTCTCCCATGTTGGCTGGTAGCCAAGAGAATCACAGTTGAAAACTTAATCTCTCCAGGACCACTTTGGATAAAGCAGTGTGCCACAGGCTCATTGATCATGGTCGTTTTTACTTTGGGGCCTAAATGTCTTGTGGCCGTGAGGAGGATAGCATGTGCCCCGGGCCGCGGCACGAGGCAAGCCTCATTGTTTGGAAGGTGACTTCCGTTAGCCGAGGTGCCGCCGTGATGCATAGCTTTCGAGGCTACCGGAGTCCCTTTTTGTACAGGTGCAAAGTCTCTGCCGGTGATTTCTGTCGAGGCAGGCATCCCGGGCCGGTTCGAAAGCGGGGGCTGAAAAGTTCGCTTGCTGTGCTGAAGGAAAGCACATGGCCCCGTAAAATTCTTTTGACCCGCAGAATCGCCTCCATGGTCCGCAAGTCCACCAGATTCAGCGCTTTTCAAAACCAACATGTTATTCAACATTCTGCAGAAGTCTTTTCATATGTTATCAATGTATAACCAGGGCCGATAACTGTTTTCACCCAGTGATATATTTCCCTAGAGACGCCATACATATTTATGGAGTAGAAAGTGGCCCTATTCATACGAAGCAGGTGAGGAGACAGAAACTAGGATTATGAGGCTGTCATCCTGGAAAACGGCCATGGTTGCTATTGTGGCCTATTACTCTGACCAGGAGTTTGTAACCCTGTTCCCTCACGCCTGGAGTACATACGGTGTACCTCGAAATGCAGGGCCCACACAGATGCCGAAATGAACTTCGGAGAATATCCATAAACGTTGGTTTGACACAAGAGCACGTAGTTCGATTGATTGCCTGTACCCTGACATTGTATTTCTGAGTACAAAAAAATAAAGGACGTCTTGAAAAGTAATTGCATTGAGATAAGGTGTGAGATTACCACATTCACCAGGCACTATCAACAGTACTACTCCCTCGTCATGTCTAAGTAGTCCGTCCTATCAGAAGATTAACTCTATAAGCGTTAGCCATACGCCTTTAATCAGACGACAGTGTAGTACTCTCTATCGACCTGGGACGGACTCTTTGTTATTTGGCTTCGGCCGATAGTATATTTCCAGACTTCATTTCCCAATTACGCTCCCCTTTTTCTCCACAGTGACATGGGGGACCCTGGTCCGATGGAAAGAAGCGCTATGAACAAGTTAATATAACATAGGTTTGTATCTTCTATATCCACATTCGACTAGAACCCAGTTTGACAATGCAGTCAGAGTTCGGAGTACTGATTTCTCTGAAGGGACTGACACGTAAACCAAGATAGGATATCCAGGTTCCATTTGCGTAGTCACCTTTCCCAAGGTACCTGATTCCACAGACATCACGTCCCTAGATCCCACGAAAAGCGAAACTGGCGTGGTCCCAATAGCCTCATAACTCCTACAGGCTCTCCGCTTTCGCCCACCTCCGCCGGTGATTCATCCTTTGGAAGGTCTCCTGCCAATAACATATCCAAAACTCTCAGGTCCAAATTCGGAATGGAAAGTCGCTGAGTTGATGAACATGAGGGTTTTCAAGGTAAGTGTTACAAGTACTGTGACGAGTCATTTGTAGAAACTCTAGATGGAGCGAGTGGCCCTGCATGCTCCAGCTCTGTAGCGTGGCCTATAGAAAGATTAAAGGTCAAATTGCTGACGAAAACCCACTTGAACGTACTCTTGTTTTCAAGTCGTTGCAGATATGCGAGACCATAGTCGAGGGGTTCATGCAGACCCATAGTGTAGATGAACCGATTATGGAAGAGTTGTCGTATTCGCTTTCCCTCCTCAAGATATTCACGTTCTGCAAGTGCGCCGAGGATACTAGTGTAATATATGACATCTGGGGTTGGAATGCCTGGTTCAGGATATAGTCTATGCAATTTTTCCAGAGAGATTTCGATAGTTTTCTGAAGTTCGACCGGGTGTGCCTGTTCTAAATAGTCCACAAGAGAAAAAGCCCGTTGTATATCCCCAGCATGCACATAGAAAGTGGCCAGGAGCGTGTAGTGCTCGATGGTAGGGTTGATACCGAGTTTGACCATGTCGCGGAAGAATTCAGTGGCGCGACCGGGCTGCTGGATATTGAGCATGCGGGAAATAAATACCGTGAATAAGGAAGGGCTAAGCGGGCGCTGTATACTGGGCGGGAAACTTAAACGTGTTGCATTCTCGGGGATGTTGTCGTCACGTATACCTGTCTGGTATTCGATGAAACGATCATAGAGACGGCCTATGCCGTGTCCAGGCAACGCAGATCGTGCAAGAGCGTGCCAGGCAAGATCGGAGTGGGATTCGGTGGGGATCCATCTGCGACTGGTTACAGAGGGTTTGACCAAGTAAGCTGGATGACCACTTTTATCGAGACTGGAAATGGCAGCGAAGACTTCTTTTTCTGGTATCCCAGAGAAGTAGAAGTAGTTCGCAAAAGTTTGAAGGACGAGGAGATAAAGTTCTTGGTCGAGGTAGTAAGACATCTCGGCATAGAGGAAAATACCGCCCAGGGGCCAATTCTGTTTGAGAACGTAATGTCTTAGTCGACAGATAGCTGTGGTTCGCCCGCTTTCGAGATAGTCCGAAAAAAAGGTAACGAGCTCTGGCACTGAGGGTTTGGATATACGCATGCTGTCGAGTATAGATTGTAGTTGGACCGCGAGCGCTTCGCCCATGTAAAAAGACGACTGAGGATCTAGCTCCTCTTCCAGCAATATGCGTTTCCCTGGCATTGAAGTCCGGTCATTCGATGGTAACCGTGGCGTGTGGATGGAGTATAATGGATCCATACGAAGTTTTTCGACGCGTTCAATGTAACCAGGGTAACTCCGCGGAGCGAAACGAAGTAGGGAAAGGAGGAGATCGTAAGTTCCGGTGCCGAGACGGAATGGGTCCCGGGGGGTGGGCAAAAGCGACATCGCCTCGTGAAATTTCCCTGATCGTGCAAAAGTCTCTATGGCTGGTCTTTGGACGCGATGCGCCAATTCCCGCAGTCTGCGCAATCTCTTTTTTTCATGCCTCTCCTGTAAACTTCCCCCTCCTTCCGGATGCTCATCGACAGCGTAAGAAAGATCGCAATCGAGGATATCTTTGACAAAGCGAAGGGCAACACGTGTGGAGGCAAATCGCGTGATGAAAATCATGGCGTCAGGACAGATATATTCTGCATAGCCTTTGGATGCCATGATGAGAGAAAATTCAAAAACGAAAGTCATGGTAGGTTGCAGGAACTGGAAGACACCCCGTCTCAACCACTTAAAGTTTGTATCGCCTGCCTCAGGATCGCGCGCGGAAGGAATCAGATTAAGCCACACTTCGCATCGACGCACTTTTTCCTCCTCCGATAGCTTTTTTGAGGATAAGACGGCCAAAACCGCGTATCCATACAAGTTAGACTTCGGTATCTCAATATCGGAGTTTAACAGTTCCTGACAAAGTGGCCAAGCCTCTTCATATTTTTCGCGACGGATCAGATCCAAGAGAGTTTGGGATGTTGAAGAAGGAGGCTTGCGCAGGGACACGCGCATCGAGACCGCGACATATTCATGTTTACAAATATCGCTCGTAGAATCTTCAAAAATTGACGTGTCGGAAACAACAGGATCGGGTAGACGCAGTGGTAGTTTCGCGTCGATGTAGCTCATCGTGGAAAGCGTTTGGGGAGTGGGATGGATCTCAGCATATTCTTTGCCATCAACCTCGAAAATTGAGCGGTCAGTTCGACTGTTCACTTTGGGCGTACTGGTTACGACATCGACAGATTTCGAGGCAGCACGAGGAGCGAGATGAGGAGCGGGCGCACGAGCAAAGGTGGCCGGGGCTTGCCTAGGGGCAAGCTGAGAGAGCGCTCTGGATAGTATGGTCCATCCATAGCCAGACGCAATGGACATTCGAGGTTGTCACCAAGTTTCGAGGCTTTCCAAAATCGTGTCACACGCTGATGTGACTTGTCACATGTAACCAATTATCGAGGCAATAACTTGTGATCGTCGTTTGTCGTCTCCATCCACCACTTGCAAGCGCTGCCCGCCGGCCGAGCTCGCCCAATACCAAACTATATCATTGTATTCTACTATATTCTATTGTATTTCCATAATGCCTTCTGTATCCTCAAGTCCACCTCGAGCTCCTCCCATCAAGTATACTGCGCCCCTAGGTACCCGCTGGGCCAAAGAGATGGCCGCTGCTGGCGGTCCTGGCGCGTTCGATCTACCGACAGATCCAAAGAATATAGGTCCCTGGATTCTGGGAGAATGCGTTGGTAAAGGCGCCTCTGGTCGCGTCAAAATCGCCAGGCATCGATGCACTGGTCAACTCGCTGCCGTCAAGATTCTACCAATTGCACCTCTGGTCAACTCTCGTGCTTCTCTGGCTACCCAGCAAGCAAAATCCGATAAACAACGACTTGGAATCGACAGGGAAATCACGATGATGAAGCTTATGAATCACCCAAGTATCATGCGAATCTACGATGTCTACGAAGGCGACAAGGAACTTTTTCTGGTCTTGGAATACGTCGAGGGTGGTGAGCTCTTTGACTTCTTGGTCAACCGCGGACGTCTCCCGCCTGCAGAGGCACTTGCCTACTTCAAGCAAATCGTCTATGGACTCAATTACGCGCACACATTCTCTATCATCCATCGAGACCTTAAGCCTGAGAATATTCTCATAGCTTCTATCTCCCCTCCGCTCATCAAAATTGCTGATTGGGGTATGGCCGCATTTGCACATCCGTCTCTTCAACTAGACACAAGCTGTGGATCACCCCACTACGCCAGTCCAGAAATCGTCAACGGGCAATCGTACAAGGGTAATGCTACTGATATCTGGAGCTGTGGCGTCATACTCTATGCTTTGCTTACGGGAAGACTGCCTTTTGACGATAAAAACGTTCGAGTCTTGCTAGGAAAGGTAAAAAGTGGCAAGTATGACATGCCAACGTGGATCGACCCTCTTGCAAAAGATCTACTTGAAAAGATGCTAGTGGTTGACGTCGAGAAGAGAATCACTGTACGTTCTCTTATCTTCATAAATTACCTTGGCCTGAGTACTTCTTGAATAGATGCGTGATATTCTGGCGCACCCATGGCTCCATTCGTTCCCAAATCCAACGCCTACAGCCGAAGAACTAGAGACAGATTTAGCAATCACTCAATTACCGCCTTCACCGAGTACCCTCGCCCGTCCTATCGCTTCTCCATCTCTTATTGATCCTGAACTTCTGGCCTCTCTGCGGGTAATATGGGGTCGTCATACAGATTCTAATGGTGACTCGATCAAAAGAGATCTGTGCTCTCCTGCTGGCCAAGGTGTCCACGCCAAGGCCTTCTATTTTCTCCTCGCGCGATACAGGGAAGAGTCGATGCTTAACGACCTGCATGAGAACAAGGACGAACCTGACGTCGAATTAGACTTGGAGATTGCTAAGCGAAACCTTGGCTGGGAGTTTAACATGTTAACCGTGACTAAGAAGTACCAAGGTGCTCGAAACGGCCTACAACCAAGTGAAGCTCCTGCTAGTGCTCGTCCTCATTCTCCAACTACTGCGCCTGTCTCTGATCTGGTTCCTCCTGTCATCCATCACGCTGGAAGTGTGGGTGGCGCAAGAGAATGTGCTACGTTGCCTGCAGGGCCTCGTGTTCCTCTCGTTTCTGCGAAAACTAGTATCGACCCCTGGCAAGTGCAACCCAATGATACGGATGACCGAAAACTCAAGCCTTCTGTCGACTCTTCCCATGCTACAGCTTCAATTGTAGTCGGTCGTCGGCTACGTTCTTCCAGACCCGGGTTTACCTACTCACATCCCGGCCCCGCAAAGGCTGTGTCTACTATTCAGTTTCCTACGCATCTACAGGCACAAGATATCGTCAACCTGCAACGTCACAACAGGTCCGCTGGTACATCTAATGTTAAGAGGTCGAGTATGTTTATTACTTCGCCAAATCCCTCTATTGAGAAACCTGATCTACCTATGGCGGTTGTCCGGAGCCCATCATCATCTCCTGTTACCACACCAGTTGTATATGCTCCTGTACCTATTTCTGCGCCGAAGCCTGCAGATATCGATATGATGATGGCAGATGCTAATCAGCAGACGTCGAATGGACCGCCCATGACAGAGATTGAGACTTACCCTTCTTCATCGTTTAGATCACCTTCGAATCCTAGCGCCACGCTTGATCAGAATATAGCGGTCCCACGAGAGCCCAAGGCCGCCAATCTAGGTCATCGCGCTGCTTCCATGGCTCAGGATCGCGGTGATAAGGAGAACCAAGGTTTGGGCCAGGAGAGCTGGAGTTACGTGAGCTCGGACGAGCATAAAGGGCGTGGTCTTGGCTTGGGCGTTGCCAGGGAACCTGGAAGGGCCATGGGCAATGTTACAAACACGCGAGGTGCTTCCTCAAATTCTAAAGCGAAAAAAGAGAAGGAGAGAAGAATCAGACGTGAGCCTATTTACGGGGTTATATAATACAATTCTAATGCGCTATTCTTACTTATTTAGCACCGACACTCGATTTCCGCAACTTGCAGCAAAAACGGACAACCATACTTGGCTCGCCAATCGCACTTTCCCCGCCTGCAGTTCCCCCGACTTCGAGCAGCCGTCTTATGACGTCACCCATTGTTGGCGAGTTTAAAGGATGGTTTTCAAATCTGTTCAATTGGAAAAATAACAACAATACGCAAGTGGGCGTTCTTTATTCGGTCGACAGTGTCTGTAAGACACGTGCTGACATCGGCCGCATCCTTGACACCCTAGGCGTCATGGTCGAGGGAGGCGGCTTTGATCGAGGGATGACGCAGGCAGACTGTACCGGGCTACTCAAATGCAAGGTTGAGGACTCTAGCGGCACGCGCGCACCGTATACGCTCAAGGCGGTTCGTTTTAGAATTGAGTTTTCTGTTGCGCCGACGCACTCGGCATGCGATGCGAGGATGTCGGCTGGATCTGGATCACCGCATCCCAACAACAAATTTAACCTATTAGCCGCGCCAGCTCAGGGGCTGAATATGCCTTCGTCCAGCGGGAATTTCGGCGGAGGAGCGCTCGCTACGCCGAGGATGAGGAGCAGCGTTTTGGTAGGTGGGAGTCCGTTGCTGGATGACGAGTTCCCACCTGAGAGCGCGTGTGCGATCTATATGGTATATGAAAAGGGATCGGTGTCGAGCTTTCGCGTCGTTTGGCGAAAGTTGAAGGAGGCGTATCAGGCAAGGGATTCGGCGACTGCATACCCGAGCCTCAGCCCCGCGATGGTGAGCACGCCTCTCGCGGAACATCCCGAGAGGTTAGTGGGGTGACTTCGGCGTTGACACGATACCACATTGTTACATTACCACATGTATCCTAAACCTTTTTGTATGGTCTAGTAACAGTAAGACGATATATAGAGTGGATTGATGTTTTCGTAATTGATGTGGGTTGTCCAGGCGTGGGTCCAGATGTATCTAATCATGATGATAGATATTTGTCCTCGAGTCAAGTTACGGCAGACCGGTAACCGCCTGGAGGCCACATGTTCAGCAGTAGCTACCCAATATATTTCACAGGTGGATCGCAGCATCGGGTCTGGGGTGGTCAGGAGTCCACGTAAAAATAAGACCACTGGGAAGACAATGGACTATGGGAGTTTTCTGCTTCACAGGCCTCTGTCCCCCCTTTCAAATTGCGTCGGTTGCTACCAGTTCCCCCTGTACCTGATCATTCTTGCCGATACTAGAGTGTTTGATGACGAATCTGGTGAATTCTAGCCCAGTAGCGTGACCGCCATCATAGATACATACTTAGATCCATTGGTTACTGGTTTGAAGGAGGTCGATCGCTGCATAGAAACAATCTGGCCTGGACAATGGATTTTATTTTACACGACTCAAATGGTACATGAATGAACAATGAGGTGTGTCGGAGTGCGTAAATAGAGTTTTAGATTAATGGTTGAACTGAGCATCCCCAATAGGCTGAAAAGAAATATGTAACACAGGAGACACAAAACCCGAAAAAGCGAGAGGTGAAGAGAAACGATTTGGAAAGGTATGGAACTTGGTACGATGAAACACAGAGACTGCAAAGAAAACATATTGAGAAGGATTATTACGGTATGATGGAGGTGGGCATCGCCTACGACGACGAGCGCAGTATGTCCCTGATAACCACATGTCGCCGTCAGTGGCTTCCCTTGTATGTGGGTATCTCTTTGCCAAAGATTCAGATTTATCGAACCGTGGCAATTAAAGATATGATACGCACGGTTAGACCCAGCCTTCTTTGCCAATTCCGATAGCGTCGAAGCTCTTTCCACTCCGGGTCCGCCTCTCCTGCAGGATGGGAACAGCGTCAAGGTTAATAAGTTTCTCTGATGGTGGTGGTGAGCCTTCCACCCAGCCCTTCCATCCTTTTCTGACAGCAGGCTTCTTTCGACCTCGCGGTTTGGGCGGCGGCGGAGGCAGAGGGTCTTCGTCGTCTGGTGTATGAGGTCGTTTGGACGACATATGAGAGGTGCTTGACGAGTCAGAAGGCTCAGGTGTCGATGCTGGGGTTGAAAGGAACATTGTCGGAGATGTGGGTGGTGGCGTGACAGACACGGAACGTTGCGCGGTCTTGAGCTCGATCCTGGGGCGTGCAGAGATGGTGCGGGTGGCCGAGGGCGCCATCGGTTCTACTGGCCAGAAGCCTGATGTTTTTGTGTGTGGAATGTCGAGTCTCTGGTTTGTACAGGACGTGGCGGTGGTCGCGTCAAGTTTGGCCGCGTTTGAAGTTGAGACCTGGTTGACTGCCAGAACAGACTGTTCCTTCCTCTTTCTCTTCTCTGCCTTCTTCACTGACGTCTCCTCGCTTTCTATATGTTTATACCGTGGCACACCATTGAGAAGACAAGTAAAGGCGTCGCGCGGTGGGCGGACGTCAAATACTCCAGCCATCACACCAGTGGCAGTGCGACGCATCTTCTTTGGGGGACGCATAGGACGTGGAAGAGGGGGAAGGAGAGGAACCATAGCAGTACTGGGGAAGAGAGGAATTTATGGAAAAGCCACACAGTGGAGCTGGTGGTTTGCAATTAGTAGCCCATTACGGCAGCAATCAACAAACACAGCTCCCTATGCACGTGCTTCAAGGTCCTCGTCCTCTTCCGTACCCATGCTTCGTATCACTGATCTAGCCCCATAAGGTACTCTACAGCAAACCCTCCTGCACTACGAGTGACTCGTATCGACATCGATTATCGACATGCAGATCGCCACACACTCTCCGGAACTAAGTAGATTCAAACACAGTGGAAGCAGTACTGTTATGGACCAGAGCTATCTTAATCACCAATCACACAATTGTTATCCATCTCAGCTGAACAGTGGCTCTGTTCCCTTTTGTTCCTTCACGCGCTCCATATTATGTCTTGGTGACGTGACATGTCCGACTTTGTCCAACCGCGGTACTCGGTATTTTTATCTGATTGTCAACGTGTCTGGTCCCGAATACTTGGTTGCAATCAGATTCTTTTCCTTGCCTGGTTTTCTTTGTACTCATTATGTTTTCTCTGTCCCGAAGCCGCCGATTGGCTTGCACGGTTCCGTCATAAAATCCTTGACCAATTCTGACGACCTTGCATATTCGGTATCATCATGGTATTCTGGCACCCAGTATTATCTTCAATCTGTTGTTGTTGGGACAGCTGATACGCATCATATCTTCTGTCCCACTGTGACTCGCCGCTCTGGGGCGCCGGTCCCCAGACTCGGAAGAGTCCGGCTGAGCCGTACAAGGCACTGATTTGACATGCTTACGACAAGATGACTGAAGACAAGGGTTCCAGCAGTCTTCCACGCATATTTGTTTCCATCTAGACATTGCTCGCTCTTAAATCGCCTTCATGGTCAACACGCTTTCCCTCTCATCTGACTATCTGGGCAAATCGTTTTACACGATACTTTAGCGCTCTCTGGCGCTAAATTCTGAAGTGAATCGGATTACCACTATTATCATCCACGCACAAACCCGATAAGCGCTTGCACTTCCGCATTAAAGCCAAATCACTTGATTTCCCACAGACCAGTTATCAATATACTTTTGAATTTTCGGTGCAACATTTACGGCCGGACCTCCGCACTTCTCCGGGCGTTTCCATTCTTCGTGTAAACCCCTTTCTTCTCTAATTATTATAGAAGCGGCGAATATCCCTACTCTCCGCAAACGGGACGGACTTATGCTCCCGTTGCAGCGCCAGAGTTCGCTACCGTCCACGTTTTTGTTGTCCATGGAAAAAAATCTGCAGTCTAACAGCACTCGCCATGAGGTCCAGGCTTCGAGATAACGATCAACCGCGATAGTGATCGAGCGCATCCCATTTGCAGTGGTGCCACCACCAAATACAATATACCACATGATCACACGGTTTTGACAGCCCTCGTACCTTCATTCTTTGACTATAAACCCCGCAACTTAACTCAGTCCAAAAAATTGGCAAGATTCGATTTTATTGATATAGGAAGGCCGCTAATTCCCAAGGATTTTAAGCTCGCTTCTCACAAGATGCTGAGCAAGGCTACGATAAAGTTCTGTCACTTATGCTTTATTGGACACTGATATTAACCTTATTTCTCGGATAACTGTTTTCAACGTAGGGGAAGTGCTATATTTATTGTGGTGGAAGAAGATAATGGACTACTTTGCGCGGGGAAAAAAAAAGGGATGTGATGGCGTGTGAGGCAGTCCTGACCATCACATGTCATACAGAAGCGCAGTCGACTTCTGGTGGCTTATGATTCTTCTGTTGGATGGCATGAGCTGCGTGATGGCCGCATGTCTTATACCGCCTTTAAATGGAAACCATATTTTTGGCCGCTGTGGCTGGTCTAGTCATCGCTTTGACGTGAGCTCCATGCAACGGCCTTGATTTAGACGGTCCGGACACTTGTTCAGAGATGGAAAATACGATTTGATGAGAGGCCGGATCGAAAATCGAATCGAATAAAATGTTGCACATACCTTGGAATAAAGAACGACAACTTCGCCGTTGACAAGAGAACTACATCTTAGTAAGTCTTGTAATTGAAAGCTGTGCAACAGGGTTTTTCGTGACTTCTCACCGAGTCTTTTCGGATCAATTCAAGTGATGTTATTCTTCTTTAGGCGGCGCAACTTGAAGCGAGTTCTCATAGCAGATAATCTGAAATAATCAAAATGACGCAAACGAATTTCAGACTCTGATTGATAAGGCATCTGTGTCTGAAAGGTGCTTTGGCGCGGGTCTGGCATGCGCATCAAGATGTCAACTTTCAGATGTGCCGGGTGGTGGGCACATTACATATGGTTATGGAAGATTATCTCCGTGCTGGGTTTTGAATACAGTATAAGACTATTGAATCAGGTTTTGTTTTCCCATCAATGATATCATGATGACAACACCACATTTGTATGGCCCGAGGGAGATCTGTCACAAGACAAATCCATTTCAGGTGTTCAGGTAAGCGTATAGGCATAGCTTTTGGTCAAGTTATTAGACGCAAGGTACAGCTTTATTAACTCAGTTATTATGGTATACTCCTGGTGTGGCTCAGTATATAAACAATTAATTCTTTTGGCAACTTCGGAAGCCAACGATATTCCATCGACTCAGATGAGACAAGTCAGAGGATCAGTCCACGTTGGAGCCGTTGAGTAGAGTAGGTGCTACATAGCTCATATGCCCACATTGGGAGCCACCATACGACGACATGGAACTTCCATGAACTTCGACACAATTGTGACATGTGAAAATAAATGCCATAGACATAAATTGTGATAAAAGGTCTGAAATATGTAGAAAAAAGACCAAAAAGTCTATGTGTGTCCAATTTTGACAAGGACATTAGATGAAGACCTGCCATGCCATGGCTATTTAGATCAGACCGATCCATGTAGGGTGGTGGTATCCATCCAGCTTTCTCACACAAACCGCAATATGAGCTGAGACGCATATTTTGTGAGTGAGAATCAAGTTGACAATACTCATCTAAGCGTATTGGCCTCACTTTCGAGGATTATGTACCGACGCGTGTCAAGCTCGAGCGGTATGACGGAATTGGACATCCGTGATATTTGGGAATAATGGCTGACACAAACACTGCCAAATACTGTTACCATTGCAATCGGTGACATTTTTTCCTTGTTTTGTAAATCACCATCACGACTTCTTATCCGCGTCAAACGTGACCCCGTTCTTCTCTATTGTTAAACAAGTTGTACTCTATCGGAGCACAGACAAGAAACGCGTCTTGGGAGTTATCTTGTCACTGTTCTTGACCACGGCTTGATACCTTGTGCCACTTTTGCCTTGGACGTGTATACCCAAAACTATCAGCTACGCACCACCCATCATGGCGCTGACGCACATATCCATGCCAACCCTTCCAGTTCCGCCGTCCTGGTTCCCCGGGCATATGATGAAGTTCACACGGATGCTCCCGGCACTTCTAACTAGGACAGATGTCGTTCTTGAGATCAGGGACTCGCGTCTACCGTTGACCAGTATCAATAGAACCCTAGAAGGTATGCTTGATTGCTTCCTGCGTGCCTCTCGGGCTCGGCATCGCAATTGCACAATTCACGCCGAAATCGGCCTCAGTGGGAGCTTTACTGTGCTCAGGTCTTAGGCCAATCGCATTTTCTTCTATGTCTCGTCATATCATGACCTCCGACGAATTTCTTGTTGACGGTCCTTGCGTGTTCACCTCTAGGTGCATTGCAAAAATGGCGGCGAGAGCGAGGCTGGGATCCAAATAATCCCACTCGTCGCATCATGAATACTGCAGCATGCGAGCGTATAGTTGTACTGAACAAGCGAGACCTTGTCCCGGAATGGGGAGTGGAGGTAAGCCTTTTTGGACTTATGACTGCGATGTAGAGCTTGAGTGCTCCTGGCTCAGCCGTTTCGCAATGCCATGTCGAAAAAGTTCCCTGACCAACGAATAATATCTGCTTCTTGGCAACGACCGCGGGATATTCGCAAACTTTCTGAGCTTTTAGTAAGTATGTTGCTCTCGTGCTCATTACTCAGTCAATGAGGACGTGTTCATGTGCTCCTAACCTTGTTACAGACATAGCTCGCAAGCATCCACACGCAATGGAACTTAACGTCTTGGTCATTGGAATGCCTAATGTGGGTAAATCAACTCTATTGAACTCTTTAAGAAATATGGGTATCAAAGGCCGTACGATCCCAATTTATCTCGAATACTACATCCGAACATTTACCTTTTGAAATTAGGTACACCGAAAGCTTTTCAAACTGGTGCCCAGCCTGGCCTAACCAAGGCTCTTTCCACACGGCTGAAAGTTTCGTTGGAACCGCTTGTGTACGCATTCGATACACCCGGTGTTATGTTGCCCTATTTGGGACGTGGTGAGGAAGGTGCCGAGAGAGGGGTTAAACTTGCTCTGATAGGTACGTAACATCCACCACAGCCTCATATTCCTGGTTCAGAGTCTGATGAGGACTTTTCTTACGTTCTGTTCACTCAGCGGGAATTAAAGAAGGTCTATATGACATGGAAGCACTTGCATCTTATTTACTGTATAGACTCAACGTCTTGAATCCCATATGTACGATTCTATTACTTCGCTCCAGTCTAAACATTGCTGATCGATCTCACATGCACATAGCTCCGGCCTATCTTCAACTCCTTTCGAAAGGGGCTGTGCCGACTGTCGACCTACAAGACTTTCTAGAACAGCTTGCCCGGCGTATGGGAATGATCATGCGTGGTGCCGAACTTGACACTGCCCGTGCTGCGGCTTATTTTGTGCGATGGTGGCGAGAAGAGGGTGGCTTGATTGCTGCTTCTTCATCGCCCCTCCAGTTCGTCGAAACCTCGGGCTCGGACATCTGCCATCCACCAATGCAGGGCTGGGGATTCGATTTTCAGTGGCAATTAGGCGCAGAAGACCGATTCGTGACTAAAGAAGAGGAGTCGAGTTTCATTCAAAACAGAATGGAGGCTTGTATCGACGATTACCTCGTTGCCATCGATCGAGAGGATAACGAAGAACTCAATGTCAGTCCGACGCAAATCAAGAAACAACAAGTGAAAGAGGAAAAATTGAGACGGAAACAGAAACAACTCAAGCGGTGATTGTCTCCCCGCCCGTTTATACTGTGATTACCGTGTACATCCTGATCTAAGTGATGAATGTCATGGCTTTCGTTCACTGTCTTCTGGTGGCTGTTTACCCGCTGGTATTGGTCCCTTCTGAACGAGAAAGGTGGACCCTGTTTTGTAACTTATACATACACGGAAACAAGACCTTTAATATCTCTTGAGAGCCTAACGACGAGCGCCACACTTGTGGCTGAGTCCATCTGGTATTCTGGATATCTTCTACTCTCGCCTCCTCAAGTGAGGATTTCATGTTCTCTGGTAGTGATTCATTCCAAATACAGTGCTGGTTCCATTTCAGATCTTGATTGGGCCTATCTCCGTCCAAGGCGACGTGTGGGCCTCAATGTCTTACCCCTTTTCATTCCCGGGACCTCACTGATGTGTTTCAAAATTGAATTGCATGGCTCCAAACCGTATGAGGACTTTCCGCTGTTGGCGGCACGATTCCCTCAGAATCTTTGATATTATGGTTTGACAAATATATACCACTTCTCAGTGCCGCCCGAGGATCATTATGGCCCTCTCACGCACGCAACTTGAACTATCAACAGATAGATCGAATCTCGAGGAAGTTCTCGAAGCTTGGAGTGAGGTCATTATAATCCAACACGCAGGCATCTTGATCATTTGTACATTGTCACTTGACGGATAAACCCGACATGTACCTGGACCCCCAATTTTGATTGTCATCGGAGAAGTTTCCGACGAACTTTGAGAAGGAAGAACATGTCCAATTAGAGTAAAAATGAACTGTCCGAAAATTCCATTTGATTACGTAAGGATCCCACTTTTCCGTCACAAAAAAAAACAGTTCACCTTAAACGTTGGGTTTATCGAGACGGAGGGGAGGAAGAGTGTATTATACTAGCGTTGTCCCGGATCTCGACGACCAGTTCACTGTAACACAGGATACGGTATTACAATATTAAATATTGTTGTAGACTATCTTTGTCAGAGTCATGCCTTTTGTATGCAGAAGCAATTAACGACATTTCAGCAATGGCAAGCTCAGAGATGCTTAAGCAACTGCTTTGGTTCTGGTGTCGCGGATGACAGACCAACTTGTAAACTTCTTACTCCATTGTGTTTTTTATTGACCTGGAAACGATGGAAGATGTTGAGCTCGACAGCGGATAAAAAACTGAGCATAATCTGAATTTCGACGATAAGAGAAGGAATCTGAGGGAAGATATAGAATCATAAATTGGCATACCAGGAGAATCTACACGTATGTACATTCTACACATCAGAATCATTGGGGAATTGGTTGGCCAAAGGTCGGTCTCATTGAAAACTAACGTCGCCACAAAAAAAAATGTAAAAATTCTTCTGCTTCTATGACCGAGACAGGGGTCGAACCTGCAATCTCCTGATCACATTATCGTAGTCAGACGCGATGCCATTTCGCCACACGGCCATGGTTTTGTCGCGAAAGACAGACACTAGATAGTACGTGCCTGAAATTTGGTCTCGGAGCGTGTGGCAGAAATTCATGCTTGTCTTCGAGCCACTGAATCTGGAGGAAAATAGCACCAATGTAAGTGGCGTAGAGAGCTTCATATCACGGTGGTACCATACCTTGGCAAGATGTATATAGATACTACTGAAATTGGCGGCCTAACATGGATCGGAAGTCTTGTATACCAAATGGAGAGGAACTTATACAAACAGTCACCAGATAGGAAACCTCTGGAGTTGGCCTGTGAAGTCAAACGGTGACATATGCTTATGTACCTCTCTCGTTTCAGACGTCTACAGGCACGTAGATTGTAACATACACACCTAGGTCTCACAGTTGGAATCCTGGCGTATTGGCCTCTGACGGGTTCTGGACCATCGCGGTCGCGTCCTCAATATAGGTCACGTGTAAAGCCCGGATCAAGAATTGCGTTTTCTCGCCCTCTGGTTGCGCCATAAAGAGAGAAATGCTAAGGCGCAATTGAGGACATTGACCTGCATTTACTTCAATCAATGTCACATAGACAGCCATACACCTACCAAATCGCATCTGACAGCGATCACGTAACATTGCAAGGTCCGTTCAAAAGTAACAAGGCATGTATAACTGTGTCAGAGACCCTTTCGAATCGGGCACCACCCATAAGGAGGCCAAACTGGCAAGGTAACACTAGGGAAGATGTGGAGGAAACGTCTTCGATACAGACGAGTAAGTACATCATGCATATGCATCATGTTTACCTTTTCGGATCTTATCTGACTGGATTGTCAGGACCATTCGGTCAACTTAACAAGTCCCTGCAAGGTCTAACGACCGCTGTCCCAGATTTCAAATCGGCAGCAGCACCTTCATACTGCGGTTCACACTCTAGCCCAAATACCTCTGACGTGTCTCTATCCCTCGTGAACTCCGGCAGCGTGGCGCGTGACCATCTCGCATCGGAGCGCACATTCCTCGCGTACGTTCGTACGAGTCTCGCGATTGCTTCTGCGGGCGTCGGTGTGTCTTTTGTCCTGATCATCGGCGAGCGCAATGACTTGACGTGCGATCCTTAGCATTAACGCAAATTCTGACCATCACAGAGTTCTATTCAGACGCCATTTCTACCTCTGGACGCAAACGACGCGTAGAGGCTTGGGCACGTCCAATTGGCGCCACAGCCGTTGTCATCGCATTGTTGACGCTTTTCGTTGGTGAGGCTTGGTTTTTGTGTGGCAAGAAGACACTCAAGGGCAAATTACAGGTGTTGCGAGATATTTTGCGATACAAAAGGCCTTGGTTGGCGGACGGTTCCCTACTTCACGTATTGGTATTTGCCTTGTGTCGATTCTCTTCGGTGCACTCATTGTGGCGACCTTTGGGGTGCTGTTGCATCACCGAGTAATTACTTTATGGTAATAATTGGTGTTCTTCTCTTCTTCGCTGTCCACATATATCACCCAACTATATTCACTTTTTCATGTACTTTACAAGATCGATTCCCATCTACATGTACCATTCATACATTCACACTGATTATATGTGTCTACTACAATGAGAGCATATACAGGAGCAGGACATACGATATATAAACATGCCTGGAGTATATACACAGAACTGCCGTAAGGGAACTCCGGAGCGCCACAACGACAGGATCAACGAGAGTAAAAAGCGTATCATAAAGAAAGTATAAAGGAGACATCCGAGAACGTCCCATAGCATATTATACATTTTATCTTACAAAAAGCATCCTCACAATCATGTAGAACTGAAATTCCCAACCAGCTGGTGGTATGTGTCCTAGGCACCCACGCGTGCCGTCGCTGTCTGGTTCTCAATGTCGCTAGGCGGCAGCGGTGTACCTCTAATGTTGAAACGCAGGAACGCCGGCCGCAAGTTCAATATTCCTCCGCTGCTGCTGTTCTCGGACGCCGGCACAGCAGCATTATTAGTTGCCCCGGCCGCAGCAGTTTCCTCTGCAGCAGCAGCCTCCTTGCGTAGCCGCTCTTGCGTCGGCGGTGGCTGGGTCGTTATTCGAAGGAGAGAGGTATACGCTAGGCATTTACTGTCGGTCAACATCCGGTCTTTAAGGGTTGAAAGGGGCAACTCACGTTGGCGACACACGGGGCAGAACCATCCTTTTGCCTTTCTCTTTCTGCGCGCATTAGCCCCGGCCGCAGACGCAGCTGTAGGAGTGGGTGGTGTAGCAGCAGCAGGAGAGGTAGGGGTTGTATCACCTTCGGCCGTTGGTGCAGTGGGGCTGGTTGTGTTAGCGGGAGAATCCGCCGTGGGCTCTGCTTCACCATCCGTAGCCTGTGTGATGTTTCCGCCTGCGCCGAACTCGACCATGTTCAGCGCACATTCCTTACAAGCGACAAGGTGACGACACGGAAGAAGTACAACCTCACGCGGGGACGAAAGACACAATAGGCACTCTGATTGCATTTCATCCTCCGCTACTACGGGCAATGGCACGGCGTTTGGATCAGACGGCGTCGCGGGTGGTGGGTATGTATGGTCCAGGGTATGCGTAGGCGCATGTGGTGCCGTCGAAGGCGAGGTCAGACCATATATCTCATGCAGATGGAAAGTATGTGGTCCGATCTGCATCGGATTAGTCAGTCACAATTATAGAGCACGGAACTCGACTTACCGTTGCCTCCCTTTTGGCGACCTTGACGACCCACGGTCGGGTATCTTCATCTCCGGCCTCATTCTCCGGCCGCGCTCCAAAACGGATAACGTGGAGATACGTCACCTGCTCATTGGGAAATGCTAGCTCTGTGCTCTGAGCATCGAGTGCGGCGAGCCGAATAGTCACACGAACACCTTCCAAAGTTTCGTCTTTTCCCTTGTCATCTGTCGTGTGAGCAGGGTCTGGATCAAGGACCCTTAGAGCAGGTCCAGAAACACTGTGGTTCTGAGTATGCTTGCGGAAGGGGTTATGGGTGAATCGCCGGCGGGGATGGGTGCGAGTTGGTGATGTGCTGGTATGAGCGGTTGTCGAGTGATCACCCGCTGATGATGGTTCTCCAGTAGAGGCGCTGGATGGTGTGTACTCGAACCGGCCCAATTCGAGCAAAGCACCTTGTTCTAGTTTTAGGAACTTGCCGAAACCGCCATCGACAACGGTTTCAAATACAAGGAACTTTGATAGACCAGACGAAGATACTGTCGCAGGCGCTTCGGGATGGTCCTTGGGCAGCAATACATGTACGTATATGCCACACCTGGGTGCGTCACAGTCAAACTCGAATTCGAGTCCGTGATGGTGATGATCTGGAGTGGAGTCCTCAGATGTCAGCGGTGAGAGACGCAGCGTTGGACGTTTAAGATTGACGAGGGCCTGAAGAGTAGTAGTTGGTTGTGATACCTGTTTTCAATCAGCAAAATGATGAGCCAACAATGAACCACACGACAACGGACATCTTTGCTCTTCTCGACCCAGTTGGTGACGACGTCAGGTGTCAATTCGTCCGTCAGTACCCTCTTTTCAGAGACGGCGGTCCACGCAGGTCCACTGTTGACTATACCGATGTTGGGACCAAAGAGAACATCCTGAGTTTTCTTCTCCTTTGTTGGTCGTGTAAGGTCAAGTCTCTGAGCACGCGGGCTGTTCCTCGTCGCATACGATGCGGAATCTGCACGAGTGTACATCAGGGGCATGGAGGGGCGATGAGGGAAAACTTACACCAGGCAGCAAGGCTCATGGTGGACAAAAGTAGACTGTTGGTGGGAAAGCTGACGCGGGATTTCTGCTTGTCTCAGAAATCTCGGCAGAATTTGATGAATTGATCGAGACCGGCTGACTGCAACCACTGTCTTAGTCTAATCGGACTTGGGTAGGGGCATGATGCATGGGCTTGTTCATAACATAGAAAGCAAAAATATAACAGCAAGTTATCTACGCTCATGCAATCAGCGAAACAACTCCACCAGCCTCCTTGATTTTGCGCCTATCAACAGACGTCAGCCTGCCATAGCACTCGTAGAGATCACACTTACTCGGCCTTTTTTGACACGAAACGCGCTTTTACAATGAAGGGAAGTTTGGGAAGTCTACTCCAATATCAGACAATGATTCGCGAGGTAAGAATCAAATGGAACGCACAGTCCATTGCCCAACACCTTTCCGTACCCGTGCTTGAGCGTATCGATAACGGGGACAACTTCAGAGTTCTCCGTGAGACCCGCCTTCTCGGTCGCAGGCACTAGACTCCATAGCTTGTCGACGTTAATGATTGGGCGCCAGTATTGGTTGCGCGTGAGGTGGAAGTAACGCATACCAACTTTACCGAAGTAACCAGGATGGTACTTATCGAAGTTGGTACTGCAGAAGCCATCAGGACATACCGCAGAGCACTCTATCGAATATGAACGCACCGATGGTGGTGCTGACCACCAGCGAGACCACGACCACCAGGGTGCTTGCGGTGCTTTCCTACACGACCGTGACCGTGCGAGACGTGTCCACGATGCTTGCGGGTCTTCGACAAGTGTGTCGGCATTGTTTTCTACGTGCAGAGAGAAGGCAAGTCAGTGTCTCTTCCCAAGAATAACAAGTATGCCGAATCCATCAACGCCATCCGAAGTTCCCTCATGCGATCCAGCCCATATTCCAACAATTCGAACCCAATTTTGCACGGAAGGAGAGTGGGAGATCCAAAGATGCTTCCAGACGACGAGACGACGACAAGGGGGCAAAGCGACATACCTTGAGGAGGGTTTGGCGGGGTGACGGGCTGCAACGGACACAGCACAATTGGTGTCGACCAAATTTGACGCCACTTTCTCAACAAAGGTAAACAAAAAAACTTGCTTTCCCCGTTCTTTGTCTTCTAAGCTTCGTCCTCCTTTTCTCAACTTGTGAGTTCTTTTCCTTGATCTGTTTCCTACATGATGGGCATACGCCATATTTATTGTCGGTGACTTCAGCATACGCGCTTGAATAGATG
This sequence comes from Termitomyces sp. T69sscA, assembly GCA_017657225.1. Lineage (NCBI taxonomy): Eukaryota > Fungi > Basidiomycota > Agaricomycetes > Agaricales > Lyophyllaceae > Termitomyces > Termitomyces sp. T69sscA. The sequence continues at coordinate 76,550 of JAGGAQ010000025.1, forward strand.
ATCGCAATTTTTTCGCTGATTCTTCTTCTGCCATAGTCTCCTTCAACACAGTTGACTAACTCAGTCTTGTCTTTACAGGGTAGCATCCGTGTCCAATCACAGACTCCTAGGAGAACAACGGGCTGTCTGGTCCTACCACCTACGTACACTTGCTTGTCAGTATCATACAATTCTTTTGGCACCTCGTCCGTCCAATCCCAATCCAATGCCATTTTGTTACCGCGCAGTCGCGTTGACACCAGCCCCATATAGGTGCTCAACGCGTTTATTCGTAAGGCCTGGATATCCTACGCGGGGTATTGGTTGGGTAGCTGAACATCTCTCTCCTAAAGTACATCTGTGAATCACTCAATTGTAACAGAGGTGAGCCCTCGTCTACCATTAACACTAAGCGACGTTTGTACTCCTGGGTGTGTTGTTATTTTCGCATTCCTTGGCACACCAGTGCACCATGCAAACTGAGATGCGCCTTATATATCCAATTTTCTCCTGCTTTGTGTTGGGAGTTGATGCCTATTTTTATGTGTGCGGCAGGAAATCCCTCCTACTCATCTGTTACCACTTGTGGAGTTTTGTCTAGTAAAGGAAACGTTTGACAACTGCTCGCATAAGATGGACCTTTGATGGGGACGACGGGCATATTTCATTTCCTGTGCTAGACTGTTGGAGAGAGATATGGATTTTGACTTGGTTCTCCGCAGTTCATTGTATCCACGAAGATCACGACAGACCACTTTTTCAGTAAGCCTTATTCTGTTTTCACATTGATATCAAGCTTATATCGCTTTCACCCAGGAATAGTATCCTCCGTTTGATATGAACGCACCGAATCGTTTCGAACTCTATGTCCTCGAAGATGGCGAGAAGTCGTACGCCCAACCCTTTCCTTTCTTACTCACTCCTTGCCGTACCAATCACCTCTGACCTACAGGGTGGAAGTCACAGAAGACACCAAGATCCCCAACGCAGCAACATTCAAAGTCGTCAAGCAAGACCACACCCTCGGAAACATGATTCGCGCGTACATCACCCTCCCTCTCCCTTTATCTACATGATCACACTGACTTCCTTCAACCAGCCAACTACTTTCGATGCCCCAGGTGCTCTTCGCAGGCTACAAAGTTCCCCACCCCCTCCATCCCTACTTCCTCATCAAGCTCCAGACCGACGGCACGGCTACACCGCAGGAGGTCTTAGAGCAGGCCTGCACAAAGCTCATTGGTACGATGTCTTCGCTTGAGGCGAAGTTCAAGAGAGAGTTTTCGTTCAAGGACGTGGAAGCGACGGGCGCGGTGGACGATCCGTATGGGGTTGGTGGGACTGGAGGTGGTGCCTGGGCCTCAGGGAGGGATTATCTGGATTTCTGATTTACTTGAGGAGCTGTCTGTGTCTATCTTTGTTTACTCCTTATTGAATTCCCGTTTGTCGTGATGCGCTTTGAGATTGGCATTCTGGTCTATTGGCAAATTCATTGAATGCCTTTTGAACAACTTCAATATTCCGAAGCTGTCATCTCTGCGAGAAAAAGTACGGTACTCATTTTTTTTCTGAATGAATCTTCTTACCACCAGTAGACCTGAGTCAGGGTCTCCACTTCTTTTCAAGAATGTACCCACCATTGAACATCCCCATTGGAGTCAAGTGGCAATTTCCACAAGAAGTTCAAGGCTGATCTTCACCCTGGTTCACTGACCTAATTCAAATGCGACAATATGGCGATGGGAATGAACATGGCGACTTCAGGCTCATGCGGCATAAAAGCAGACGTTTTCGTCGAAAATTTTTAAATGCCAAATTTGTAGAATTACAACGCTATTTGTAGGATACAACGCTGTCAGCTGGGCACGCCAATCAAATGAGGATTGTGGTGAGTACTCGGGATATCAAAGAAAAAATAGAGTTCTCGTTGTGCGAGCTCCATAAATGCATCAAGCTTGCATCAAGGACGATTGACATTCAGCTACGAAAACAACAGGTTCGGATCGAAATAGGAATAGAATTCCCGATGTAAAACAACAAAACGCTAGGTCCGTGACGCGGAACAGGAAGTGGTGTAGATGGTTATAACTGTTCACCCATGATCAGGACGTTTATTCGGAACCGATTATTATGATCACAGTCGCGTTTCACAGGAATGACGAGATGAATCGGAAAGTGTAGTATAATGTACCAGCGTTAGGGCATCGGACAGTGATAAAAGACGAATATCAGAAGGTAAAAGCAGATACAGCACGAGTCAAATCAGGGTCGCCCTCAACCGCTAATACCAGTGAGAAAATCTACATACGCGTCTGGCGCCGAGTCAATCTGACCGGCGCACCCCTTATCCCTAATGTGAGCCCCATGACAGGTTTAGAAAGTACCCTCTCTCGCCATGCCTCGGACGTCTCGCCGACCTTAAAGATTGGGGTGACATGCCAGTCGCGAAGTAGCATGGTCAGAAATGCTGTTGCTTCCACTATCGCGAATTTGCGCCCGAGGCAGGCTCTAGGACCAATACCGAATGCGGAGAATGCCTCTGATTCGCTGTCAGTGTTATACCACCGCGAAGGCCTGAATTCTTCTGGGTTGTCAAAATATCGAGGGTTGTAATCTAGATACGTTCAAGCCAAATTTTTTTTTCCTAGGACGAACGTAGAAGTACTTACGAATGCCAATTATATCAAGTACAACCTATTGAGGATAGAAAATCATGCCATATTCTCTGAGTGAGGAGAAAACTTACTGCCGTGCCCTTTAACAGTACCAACGGCGTACTTCCTTCTTCTCCTATTGGCTTGGGAAGGTTCAGAACAGTATCTTCTGTTAACTCGCGGAACATGAGATAGGCTGCAGCTGAAGGAGCTTGCAGTAGGCTTAGATCAGTAACGAGGTAAGAAGATGCCTCACGGAATAAGCGTAATGCCTCATAGAATGTCGCACGAACTTTGTTAAGTTTCTCATGATCGTTGTATACCTGATGTTAATAGTGAGCAAGATCCCAATACTAGAAAGGATATGTTTACAGGGTCGCGGTCGTAGCCAACGACAGAGACCACATGTTCGAAGATTTCGTCCTGGGTGGTTTCATGAAGTGCCAGAAGTGCCAGAGTTGCAGAAAGCGCGTGTGCAGTCGTCTCTGCCGTCGGCATCAGAATATGTTGAAATGTGGAGAAATGGTTTTACCATGTCCTGCAAAAAGCAACATGAAAACGTTCCCAATCTATCCATATATTTTCCTGGTAAGCCTTGCGATGTTAAACTTTAGTACGCACGACTTCTTCATCACTAAGCCTTAGCTTTCCTGTTTCCTGTTCGTTTGCCCGAACAAGCATTGTGAACGCATCAGCGTGTTCCTCTGCAAATTCACACCCAGCCCTCACTTCCTTTGCCCTCACGGCGATTTCATGTTTCATGAACGCCAAGAATGTTTTAGATGCCTGACGAACCTTAGTAAAACTAGAGGAAGTATTATCAGCATAAGGAATGTTGTGATTATGTTTCACAAACCCAGGAAGAGGAAGATATTGCAGCCATTTAGGGACCAACAAGCTGATGACGTATGAATCCACAAGCACTCGAAGTGCTTCTTGAACAGATATTTTGCCATTCGGGACGATGGGAGGGGCAAACCAGTCAAAGGTGAACCCAAATCCACACCTTGCAATTACAAGAAAAGTCATCTATAATCCCAACCAAGGAGAACAGAAGATGCGATAGTCAGAGCATGTGTATCTGTGATGAGGAGGGGAAACAGACCTTAATAGAAAGGACTTCAGCAGAATTAATATCAACTACATTGTTTTTCAACCATCCCTCGGCTGCCTCCATTTGACAATAAAGATTCAAAGTCTCCGTCCATACTCTCTGGTACCTGCGAGAAGGGTGGAAGTGCGAACGTAGAAAAAAACTCGACGACGTACAGCGTATCGTTAAATGCGGGGCTTACAATTCGTCTGTGTCTTCGCCAGACTTCACCATCTTGAGAACCCACCACATTGGGGCCCCAAGACCTGTCACGGTAGGGATTAGCTCTTGCCATATTGATGTGTAGAGAAAAACAAGAAAATGGATTCGAGTCATCTCTGAAGGGTAAGGATACTTCTTCGTGACAGCTTCATGAATAAGTGGGTTCAGTGATCCATGAGAAAGAGACATAAGGACAACAGATGGTTCTGATACTAACGCAAGAGCCTTTAATGAACTTTGCGTCTTCTGCCAGCTTGTTCGTCGTTCACCTGTAAGGATTTGCCTCATTACGTCGAGATTTGAGGTGTATATCGTTGGTGGGCCAATGAGAAAAGGCACTAAGGAGAAGTTTTCACCAGCCGTGTACACTGTGAAACCTTTGAGTCAACTATGACCATAGCTCAACGATGGACTTACAACTCTTGCGCAAGTTCCAGCTGCTGCAAATACCATGATTCCACCATGTAGTGGGGAAAAGGGCCCCAGGAAGCATTACCGAGGAAAAGGGTAGGCGAAAGCCATGCAGATAGCTCACAGTCTAGTAGAAAGTTATCAGCAAAATGTAGGCAGATTTCAGGACACATTTGTAGTCACACGCAGGTCTTTCAGTAGCTTAATGACCCGCGAAGCAACGACAATAGCCAATAGAGCCGATATTACTGTACCGTTATGTGGGCTGAGGGCAGATAGCGAGTTCAGTAGTTTCGTGGGCATTTTTCAGGAGAGCAGCACGGGACAACTTCAAGCCACAGGCAAATCAGGGGACGCAATCCTTTACGACATGGGCCAAACAAAATGAACGATGAGTGCTGGGGTTCGTGTTCCGATCATCTGATAGCATGTAAATAGACGAGTGGTGTGCCCCTGTATGTCGTAATACTAATGAATATCTGAAGGGAACTCCAGCTGTATGATTTATGCGCATTTGTTCTCGTCAGTGTGGTGTTAGTATGACTAAGAAGAGGTGGTAAAATTGGCTTGAGCTTCCTCACAAGAGTTATGTAGACTTGCAAGTCGGTCAAGACTCGGAAGTTATTAGTACTCTTAATTTTGACAAAATCGTCAACTTGGATAAGTGATCACGGTCATTGTGGCGTATTTATTGTGATACGACCAAAGCTATTCTCTGTAGCGTAGGTAGATCTCAAAATAGTAACATAGTAACAACAAGAACATAGCAAACTATCACTGATCCTCGTCAGATTGATTGGGATCGATTTTATACATATTGAACATAAACCATCAATTTCAATAGCCTAGGTCAATATCTCATTGACGATAAAAGGATTGGGTACACAAAAGAACTGTTCAGAGGATCCTATCTGCTCGTCTGGCGCCGAGTAAATCTTACTGGTACACCCCTTATCCCTAAAGTCAGTCCCATGACAGGCTGGGAAAGGACCCTCTCTCGCCATGCCTCGGATGTCTCGCCAATCTTGAAGATTGGGGTGACACGCCAATCGCGAAGTAGCATTGTCAGAAATGCTGTTGCTTCCACTGTCGCGAATTTGCGCCCGATACAGGCTCTGGGCCCAATGCTAAATGCGGAGAAAGCCTCTGATTCACTGTTGATGTTGTACCACCGCGAAGGCCTGAATTCATCTGGGTTGTCGAAATATCGAGGGTTGTATTCTGGATAATTTGCCTAGCCCTCTCTTATATGTGGATGAAGGGGGATAGCGAAAACTCACGCATACCAATCATATCAAGCACGACCTGTAAGACGGAGAGTCATGTATATTCTTGAGCCAGAGGAGAACTTACTGTGGTTCCCTTTTGCACTGCCAGTGATGCACTTCCCTCTTCTCCTACTGGATTGGGAAGTTTGAGAACAGTATCTTCTGCTGATTCGCGTAACATGATATAGCCTGCGGCTGTATATCACAGTCGGTATTGTTCAGCAATCATGGACAAAGAAGGCTCACGGAACAAGCGCAAGGCCTCATAAAACGTCGCTAGTACTTTGTTAAGTTTTTCGTGGTCATTATACACCTGATGTTGACAATGAGTAGACACCATGCATTCAGAAAAGGATGTGCTTACAGGTTCGCGGTCATAGCCAATAACAGAGACTGCATGTTGAGAGATTTCATCCTGGATATCTTGATGGAGTGCTAGAAGGGCCAGAGTAGCGGAAAGTGTGTGTGCAGTCGTCTCTACCCCATTATTGATCACGTCAGCATCGGAGTACTGAGATGTAGATAAATATGGCAGAATACTCACCGTGCCCTGCAAAAAGCAAGATAAAAACGTTCCCAATCTATCGCACGTTGTTATTAAACATGTCTCGCTGAAGTTATTCCGTTACGCACGACTTCTTCGTTACTAAGCTTGAGCTTTCCCGTCTCCTGTTCGTTTGCCCGGACAAGCATCGTGAACGCATCAACGCGTCCCTCGGAAGACTCACTACCAGCTCTTACTTCCTCCGTTCGCACGGCGATTTCATGTTCCATAAACACCGATAATACTTCAATTGACCGACGAATCTTAGCAAAACTAGCGAGATAATTAGTCAACCAAGGCAAGGGTTGTCTGAGTTAAGAGTTGACGAACCCAGGAAGGGGAAGATACTGCATCCATTTAGGAAGCATCATACTGATTACGTATGAATCCGTAAGCACTCGAAGTGCTTCCTGAACAGACATCTCGCCATCCGGGCCGGCGGGTGGAGCGGACCAGTCGAAAGAGAACCCAAACCCACATCTGGCGATTAAAAGAAGTGCCATCTTTTGTCGCAATCAATGAGAATAGAGGCAATATCGTGAGCAAATAATCACCGTGTTTTGAGTAGAAAAAGCGAACCTTGGTAGAGAGGGTTTCAACAGAAGGAATATCAACCATTTGTTTGTTGGACCATCCTTCTGTTGCCTCCATTTGACGAAAGAGACTGACGGTATCGGCCCAGACCCTCTGATACCTGTAAAGAGGTGAGAGTGGAAAACTACAAAAACTCGATGTCGTACAGCATGGTGTTGAATGCGGGGCCAACAATTCGTCTGTGTCTTCGCCAAACTTCGCCGTCTTGAGAGGTCACCAGATTTGGGCCCCAACTAAAAAAGGAAAAATAGTTTCTTGAGTTTAGAGAAAGAAACATAGAAATGACTTCGAGGTCATGCCGTGATTGAAGGAACAGTCTACTTCGAGCTTCTTGAACAAGAAACAAAAGACTCCAAACACCCGAGGACACGACAAAAGCTACAGAAAGAACACGGAATCTTGGATTTCTCACAATATGAATGTCCCTTCTATCTTCTGCCAGCTTGTCCTATGGTCACCAGTAAGAATTTGTCTCATGACATCAAGATTAGAGGTGTATAATGTCGGTGGGCCAACAAGAAATGGCACCAGGGAAAAAGTTTCTCCAGCCTTATATACTAAATACTATAAGTAGACCATAACCTTTCCTTAATCGACTTACAGCTCGTGCGCCAGTTCCAGCTGCTGCAGATTCCAGGATTCCACCAAGTCGTTGGGATGAAGGCCCCAGGAGGAGTTACCGAACAGAAGGGTACACGAAAGCCATGCAGGAAGCTCACGGACTAGTAGGTGATCAGCAATTACGTAGGGTTCAATACACATCTGCATTCACTCGTAGACCCTTCAGTAGCTTGATAGCCCGCGAAACAACGACGATAGCCAAGACAGCCGACAACAGTGTAGGATTAGGTGGGTAGAAGCCAGACAGCAAGCTCAATAAGCTCGTAGACATTGTGGGACAACAGCTCCACAAAGAATCTTGCCATATCTTTCTTTTATGATACTTATAATGGTAGTGGGTGTTACTGTCCAAAGTTGCGTTTTGGTCTTGTGATTGTCACAAGGGTCACCGAAACGGATGCCGGGAGGGCCGAATTCGCGAACGCACATAAATAGTACTTTTTATGAACAGTGCCCTCGTTCATTCAAGTCATATACTTAATCCTTATCACTAGTACTGCAAGTCCGCTATCTCAAGTACCACGGCCGGACCGCAAGTGTTGCAAAGATATATGAATTATGTGAATGTCCCATTTACGAGCCTAATCGAGGAACAACAATCCTTCATAACATCTTGAAGCAAGAGGTTCGGATTGAGAATATCGGACAACATGATATAGCTAAGAATTGTCTTACCTGCTCTTCAACGACGCTCCGAAGCCGATAGGTAAGTCAGTGAAGTTTGTACCGGACTTGGTTTCTCAGTCTGTTAGACTTCGTTCTGGTCTGTGTCAATCTTACATGGTACACTAATCGCGATTACTTGTACACCGGCAGTCCTTGTTGGTGCATTGCCTAGACATCACATCCCTTTTCACTCATGCAGGCTTGCCTATCGAAGGCACAGATTTGCGGTTTCTCAACGGAAGCCATAACCGTTGAGTGTCTACCGTGTTCATCTTCTTTTCTCGGTACCACGACCGAAGTCTTTGTAACACTTGCATCAGATTTTTATTCGGAAACCAACTTCTTGACAATAGCTTCCACTCAGGTCTGATAGTTTTTATCCTTGTCTTGCGGAATGTATTGAGGTATTGGTGTTTTCTTCGCCACTTCATTCAATATTTCAGTCAATATCAGAGGTCTAAGGTCGAAAACACCCTTAGATTTGGACAAATCCCATTTTTTCTCGATCGAAGCTCCATCCCAACTGCCTTGTCGCCTGACCATACAACATAATACCAGGTCCCTTTCATCGAACATGGTCGGTATTTAGTTAGATAACTCTACATTGTACGATCGGTGTTAACAAGAAACCATCAGATTTCCATCACGTTTCAGATTGCAGATTCATCCTCTATCCAGAAACTAGTGGAAATCAAAAGTCGATAGTACCCTTACTTGCGCTTGATGAGATCAAGTAAGAGTATTGATATCGAATTTGAAACAAAACATAAAAAGAATGGTACGAGACCATAAATGCCAATCACGAGTTCACAATTTTTGAGAACGTTGTGATTGACAAGCAAGGGGACTGTGGTCTGCATGCTTAGGCATAAAGGTTGGATTGCAATGACGACGATTCATTGAAATGGAATCTCGTTTGGTGATGAGAAATTCCTGGTTCCATCATTCTGCACAATTACTACGTTCAAAGTTTCACTTTTTGATCTGAAGTTCATTTTCCATCATGACCTTGATGAATCTGCTCAAAGTAGTTTCATTCCTTTTTTTCGTCCAGTGATGCCTCGTATAATGGTCCTCAAACCCCGGAGATTTTTGCAACAGTTTCTACGGCCTCGGGCACTGCGTTTCGGAGTGAACGATGACCACCAAAAAAGTGCGATTAGCAATGAGAAGATTTGTAGATGCTTAGCTTAGGTCTGCTTAGCGGAAAGTGTCTAGTGTTTGGTGCATTTTTGTCGGCTTCGAGAACCAGATCAAAATGGTGTTGCAAAAACCGGAGGGGTCACTCTACGAACCAAGATTCATGTATGTATATCTATTCAGGTCAGACTCCTTGTTAAATGAAGGGGGATCGATAACTTCAGAGATTGCGGATTCGAGTTCTGCACATACCTGTTCCGCCTGATACTTTCCAAGGTTCGACAGATACAACTATTGAGTCTGTAGGCAACATTCTTCCACTAGGGAGTGATTTGCGCATAACATTGAAGTCACGGAAAGCTTCGGACATTGTCATAGGTACTCACATCGTGTCATACGGGACACTCTCGTGGTGGGACAATGCCTTCATGGGCAATAATTAGACATACTCTTTGTGATCACTCTCATTTCCTCTGACCAAGCTGCCGCAATGATGGCCTGGCCGTTAACTGTGGGATGTAAACCGTCCATAGTGTCCTCCTTCCGAATTCCCTTTCCGATATTGCACGCAGAGATAGTGACTTCTGGTAAGCGAATGCGAAGGAAGTCTATAAAAGATGGAATGTGGGCTACGAGTGATGAGTCGTCGTTTGACGGGTCATCATCAGTAAAATCAGGAAATGGATGCTAAATGATAGATATAAGTGCCAACCAGCATTGAAGTGGATATAAGTGCAAGAATACCAAGATTACGATGTTTTTCAAGGAATCGACATTCCGTTCATGTAGCTTTGAGACGAGGGCAAAAAGGGAGGCTTGGTATTTTACTGGATCCACACCTCGGGCATCGTCATTTGTACCTGATCGTATTCCATCAGTGCTTCACAGGGAAGTATATGAAAATGGTTACCCAGAGCTACGACAAGGAGATGCGTTGGTAGATGTACACCTTCATAATCCAAGTCCGACCATGGCGAAGCCTACAAAGCGGATGAGATCGATACACAGGTTATCGGAAAACATACATGTGAGAACCTCGTCTCCATTCCTTTCGGTAAATTCTCTTCTGAGTCCATCTCTTCTCGTGTTGGATCCGTCAGTGATACACCAGGAAAAGCAACCATGTCAACCTCCACCATGACTCCTTCCCTTCGTAAAGCATCTCTCACTACGAATGGAAATGCATCCAGGCAACCTCGGGATATCGGTACACAACCGTCACTGAAACCGCATGAAATGGAGTCACCGATGTGAAGCGAGCGAATATAATTGGAGCGCAGTGGACGGGTAATGTCACCCGCCTAACTCCATTTATAGATAAGCATCGGGAAGAGACATATTCAACAAGAAAGGAATATACCTACAGAAGGAACCATGAATGCCTCAATCTCAAGAACAGACGCCCAATCTATCAGGGTAAGCTCGACTGTCCTTCGCTTCCATACCTCGTCTTCTGACCTGGCAACAAACAGCTCCTTGGTCTGCGAGGGCTCAAAATCATAAAGCGCTATTTCTTCGCCTTCAGAGTCCTGAGAGATGACGCAAGCGACCATTAGAGTCCCTCCGTTGAATCGGTCCTTCCGCTCAGTTTGTGGTCCAGTTTTGATGCTCAGGGTTCTGCCAGTATGTATGAACTTGAGGGAAGCTCCACACCAAGAGGCAAGGAGTGCCCCATTATCCGAAGCCTGCCATCGACCGGAGCGTTCAATGAAGGGAGAATTGGCGAGATGCAGTGCCATCCTAGAACTCGATGAATCGCCTCGTACGCGCGTTGGATAAGTATGGGTTATGTCATGGTGGCCCATCAAGGATCAGTTTGCCACTAATCATGCATCATGATCTGATCCGGGGCTCGTTTTCTCGATCTGTCTTCTGCCACTAAGTATGTACCCTTGGGTCTATGTACAAGAAATCGGATTTTGACATATATATACTCTACCAGTATAATTTTGTACAGACTGGTGTGCAGAGGGAAACTCAGATCTAGAAGCCACGGGAGCAAATGGGACAATTCACGTGAACTGACCTCCCTCGAGTCTCGGAATACGAAAGCTTCCATTTTTGACCACCTATGTAGAAATAAATATTGATGCTGGCAATATCACCACGATACCCGTGCCAAACGGTCTAGTTAGACACCCTTGCAGTAACGAAACTTCAACTTCAGCGTGTCCTTTCTAGGTCTTGATAAAGGACTCGAAAGACCAAACTAGTGATGCTATCCCATACCAAGGTGAACATAAATATCGCATGAAGAGCAGGCTATGCCACATCAGCAAAAGCACGAGAGTTGTGCGCATAATTATCTGAGTCGGTGATCGTATCAATTTGGAGGGTCGCTGGCTTAACTACGAACGGTCTTTACACGTTCATATGCGCCCATGCAACGAATATACTCCAAACAGTGTTCCGCGGGTGGTCCGAGACCGGTAAGGAGTTATTATCGCATTTTCGCTCCACATTTCTCCTTGAGCGGCCCGCACAGAGAAATGGCACGCATAAGGGGTGCTTGAAATGTCAAGTTATCATCCCCATTGAATGAAACTACCAAAATCGAATGGCAGGATATTAGCCTGATAGGTATCGGTAATCAGGTTCATATAGTACTTCATTGAGCAGCCAAAGACGGAAGGTCTGCGAGGGGGTTTGTGTCTCTTGAACTTTTGTGATTTTCATTGAAATTGAGGGATAAACTGAATGTAATGGGTGCGTTGCCATGCCGTTCGAATCGCGGTCAACGTCGCTTAGGATACACATAGACACTGCGCGTGGAGAGGCAGTGAGATCCGAAGCGCGAATGGCTACAACAATCGAACGAGGCATCCATCAAAATTCTTCTGTCTTGACGCCGATTGCTTTCATGGCCGACTGCGTTCCAAAAATCTGTCAATTAAGGTCCCTCATCCGGATTTCCAAGACGTTCTTGCAGTATGACGGAGGAAATAGAGCATCACATCGTATGATAGCTGGCGGCCCTTTCATCCGTCTGCCCTGCCCGATGTCGACACAGCCCGATGGCCCACCCGCGACCCAACGTTCAACGTTCCACATTTAGGTGTTTATTTCGATTCACGATGAACTACGAGTCTTAGGGACATACGACGTGGATGACAAGCCTACAGCATGAGCATCAGAGGGGTAGTGCTATGCATTGACATTTGTATCCGCAGCCAAGATAAGACTGAACCCTGAGGCCTGAGGCTTAGATCTGCGGCCAAAAACCTCAATCGGTATGTGGAGGGCCCCATCCGAAGTCCTTTGACGAGGACGAGGATGATGGACAGCGTCGCGATCGTCGCGATCGACGACACAACCTGCCGAAAAAGACCGAAACTTCTTTTGGATTGTCTCGTGTGCTCAGTGAGTCTCGGGTTAGTCTAAGACATGAGTATATAAAGCCGCCATGAATCCTTCTTTACCTCCTCCTCAATGTCTCCGACCATTCCCAAAACTCAGACCGCCGCCATCGTCGCGACCAGTGGTGCTCCTATCCAGGTCAAGCACGACCACCCGGTCAAGACCCAGGCTCAGCTTGCGCCAGGCGAGTGTCTCGTCAAGCTCGATTGCACCGGCGTATGTCACACAGACCTTCACGCTGCGCTTGGTGACTGGCCCGTCCCACCGAAGAGCCCCCTCATTGGCGGTCACGAAGGTGTTGGTATAATTGTTGCCATCGGTGACCATACCACAGGCAGCCCTGTGAAGGTCGGAGATCGCGTCGGCATTAAGTGGTTGGCTGACTCGTGTCTCAATTGTGAACAATGCCGCAAAGGCTTTGAGCAAAGTATTGTACTCATTCTAAACTTTGATTCTATTCCTGATCATATCTTACATCCTAGACTGCGCTAATGCGAAACTCAGTGGCTATACAGTCGATGGCACATTTTCTGAATACGTTGTACGTATGCAAGTGAATTTTGGAAATTAAAAAATGACTTATCAGATCTAGGTTTCGTTCGTACGTCACGTTACGCCGATACCTGAGAACCTAGATAGTCGAGCTGCAGCGTCTATACTATGCGCTGTTCGTCCACAATTTTCTTCTCCTAGAAGGCTGCTCATCATATCCTAGGGTGTTACGGTGTACCGTGCTCTCAAGTACAGTCAGACCACCGCAGGCGATTGGGTCGTCCTACCCGGTGCTGGTGGGGGTCTCGGTCATCTTGGTAAGTGTATCTGTCCCATATCCGCGTCGTTGTCACCCACAGCTCTCATCAGCTGTTCAATACGCGAAGAACATGGGTCTCAAAGTTATCGCGATTGGTATGCTCCCGCCGCGTGGTTTTCATCTGATTCTTACCTTGTTGTAGATAGCGGAGCAGAGAAGAAGAAGCTCTGCGAAGATCTCGGTGCAGATTTCTGGATAGATTTCAAAGAGTCGAAAAACATTGTCGAAGACGTCAAGAAAGCGACTGGCGGTGCTGGAGCACATTCTGCTGTCGTCACCACTGCTTCTGTCCGTATATTCGTTCCTCCCATGTTTTTAGCATACTCAGGCGTCTCTGCTATGCGCAGTCTTCTGGTTACTCTCAAGCCATTGACTACCTCCGACCCGGTGGTACCCTCATGGCCGTCGGGCTGCCAGGCAAAGCTAACCTTGAAGCATCCATCTTCTTCACTGTTTTCAAGGTACGTTAACACACCTTGAAGCTATTCTCAGATAGTTCATGTTTTCGATAGAGTATCAACATTCTTGGCTCTTATGTCGGAAACAGACAGGACGCGGTTGAGGCTGTTGAGATTGCATCTCGCGGTGCGGTCAAGTGCCATTACCAGTTGAGAAAGATCGGCGATTTGCAAACGTCGGTGTTTCGTGTGTTTGCTTGCGTTGTTCCCTTTACTAACGTTGGTGGCTTAGAACGTACGAGGATATGACGAAGGGCATGATTAGTGGGCGCGTCGTCCTTGAATTCAAGTAGACAGGAGGAAGACATGCATATGATGACCGATTACGATGGACTTTTCAACCTGTATATTTTGAGTTTGACTCGTATATGTAAAATAATCGTTATGGATATTGAAGTTAGAGGTTTCTTGATCTTATGCACACGCTTTACAATCATCGGCTCTCACTAGATAAAATAAGTCTGATTGGTGACGGTGCTTTGAGACCAAACTCCACAACTTCCTGAAATTATCCATTGTGGCCTGGTTCTATTGGTCCTCTGACTGTGTAATTGAGGCGAGTTGCCGGTAGCAGCTTCAGCTAAGTACGGAAAAGGACAGAAAGTATGAAGTAGAAGTAGAGAGAAGGAAGGGAAGTATGATGTCGTAGATATTCGTTAATATACATGTATATGAGGGAGTGGTGGGTGGGTTGATGAAAATAATTATACGAAGATGAAGAATCTGAGTAAATGGTGAATGGATAGCTGGTGAGCGAGCCGAGCGCAGCACGACATGCCACAGGCTTACTATATACTCTTTCGAGTGGAAGTGATTTGTTGTGAAAAGCACTCGAAAGACTGGGTGAGAGATGAGATAATGCTCTCATCGACGGTGTGATGTCTCACCTTATATTTCGCAGAGTCGTGGAAACGGAATTAGATAGAAGTAAGATAACGAGTAAAAAGACTCTGCGAAAATAAGATCTAAATCTGGGAGTAAATGTGAGAGAGCGCGAACGCTCACCAGTGCCACCAGAGACAAGATAACGGAAGGCAGCAAGAAAGATGAGACACCCTCGGCCCTACTGTCCTCGACACAGCATCTGCCAAACTGTGGCACCATGCCGAGAACGGCCTCAGGTGGTGTGATGAGATCGGCGCGCAGCGGGCTGCCGATTGGATGAGCGGTTGGTGCGCCGAGGCCTCCGAAAAGGCTCCCTACCTCCGGAATCCACCTTTGCGTCGATTCCTGAAATTATCCATTGTGGCCTGGTTCTATTGGCCCTCTGCACTTGACGAAGCTGACACATGTGCCTTAGACACAAGAAGGATCTACGAGTATCAAAAGTATCATTGTCGCACAAAATATATGTGCATTCTCCTTCTTCAAATGATGTCCCAGAAAGTACGCTTCTGTGGACTTACGGTAATTCTTTTAACAGTTGCGTCATGGTGAAGACCTCATCGCAAAGAGCTTTGAACACCTTGAGATTTTTGGTCTTCGAAACAAACCGTAGAATTACAGAAAGTCACCATGAAGTGTACGATGCGACGCTACACGTTTTGATACTCCCTAGTGGCACGTAGAATGGAACTCTCTTCCATTGTAATATTCGATGCTGTGTTGCTGTCGCCATCACAATGTCGAATTAAATGACGACTCAAGTGGTCAATGGCTTGAGATCAGCTACCCCACCACGAGGTGTGATTTGTGATTCCTCTCCTGTGGTCGTCCCTTAGTCATAATCGCCACCTACGTATGGGGGTTGTTGAGTTTTCGAATAAAAAAAGAGTTGAGAATACGTACCCCCTCCATCATCACCCCCTCCTCCGCCCCCTAGATCATCCATATCGTCACCTTCGCCATTGTCAAAGTAGTTCTCTGCGTAATCGTTGTCGTACTCCTCGTCCACGTCGTAGTCTTCTTCCGCGACGTTGGAACCTGCATCTGAGCGGTCTTCACCCGATTTTTCCTGTTGCAAAGTAACAATAAGGAAATGGTATCATAGGCCGAGGAAGACAAACATCTTCGTCATCATCACCCAATTCGTCGAGGTTCATCCTTGGTTTTCCAGTGTTATTTATCTCGGGAACTGTTCACCGGTTCGTTCATTATCACTGGCAGAAGTAGATGAAATCATACGTTTCCGTTTTTTCTTCGGGTTGAAGTAGCTAGCAAAGATACCTGGCGGGAAAAATGCCTCATTGAGGTCCTTCCGTTTTAGTGTTGGCTGTGCAGCCACAGACGGCCTATATTTATCAGAATAACGTGGAAGTTCTAGCGCATGGAGATAAGAGAAGGACAAGGCAAAGTTTCACAAAGATAACTTGCCACTCGATTTGGTTTTTTCAACAACATAGTAGGCCGACTTTCTCAGACGATCCGCAAAGCCAATTTGTATTTCGGCGATACGGGATTCTTTCTCAGAAATCTCAGTGAACACAGGCAGTTCCCTTGGCTACGAGTTCCATTGATCAATAAGATGTCAAGTCCACAATTGCGATGACCGCGCACAGGATACATTGCCGTCGCCTCCCGCGAGAGGTTCTGAATATCCGCAAAGCTCAGACCCATGGGCGGGAGCGCAGAGGCGCCTCCGAAGCCTCCCCTCCCACCTCTACCTCCCCCACGACCCCCGCGACCGCCACCACGAGACATTAAGCGCTGAGAAATGTGTTGGGCACGAGGACGAGTCAACAACAGGAACCGAAGCGGACTTGAAGAAAATTGAAGCTCCGATGGTTGATCATTTGTCTCAAAGGTTTATGCTGTGCAGCCCATTTCTTTCCTCGCCCACCACCTTCCCCAGTCGTTCCCCCGTCAAGTCCCCATTTTCCACGACATACCCGCTTGAATACATCATGGACAAGGCTCTCGACGAAGTATGTCGCAAATATCCTCTTTTTACCTTATGTGGCGCGTAACCCGTCGTCGTCCGAAGATTATCGCTGCCAAGCCTCGCAACACTCGTCGTGGTCCACCCAGGCGCACCACAGCTCGTGCCCAGGTCCTCGGTAATGCCGGCCCTAGCCCTCGTGTCCGTGCCACTGCAGCGTCAAACATCGCCGCCAAAGTCGCTGCCCAAACTTCTCCGACTGAGAAAATAATCGTTTCCAACCTTCCTGTCGACGTCAATGAAGCTCAAATTAAGGTTTGCGGCCTTTTTTCTTCTCTTTAAGCTGTGGTCTCATTATATTCTCTCGTTCCAGGAGCTATTTGCCCAGACCGTTGGTCCATTAAGGGAGGTGACCCTTCACTACGACCAGAATGGTCGCTCGAAGGGCGTAGCCTCTGTCCATTTCCAACGCAAAGGAGATGGGTCCAAGGCGTTCCAGCAGTACAACAACCGACTTATCGATGGCAGTTAGTATCGCCTTCTTTGCGTCTCGTCCCCTTCTGTTAGCATGGTTGGCATGCTCTGCCACCTGCATTGTGAGAAAACTTTGAAAGTTTCCAGAGAACCGTTGGCTTCCGTCTCTGCTTGCCGATTTTTTCCGGACGACAGTCTCGCCCGCCCGCGTCTGTGCTTCCCTTGGGTGCACAGGATTACTAGCTAATCACAGAGGCATTTGTGCGCGGTCGCTTCTCCAAGGTCTGATCAACCTTTGGAGAAAGCAGGGTTAGCAGTACTGTACGGGGTCTGTATCAACCTGTATCGTTCCAGGTACGGAGCGGATGGGCTCTTGACCGCGAGGATGTAAACGATGACCTGGTCAGGTCGTGAATGGTGCTGTGGATGTTTGTTGGCGAGCCGGCGGATCAATTCTCGACCTGAACCGGATACAGCGACGGCAGAGACGAAGTTTGCGGTATCTTTGGGTAACGGATTAGAAGCTTCTCGTGCATTTTTTACGCTCTTATTTTCTCGCTACTCGTTCGCCTGAAACAGCCAACTGATGAATGCTCCGCTTTGCTTCTTCCCTCTGTCATGTACATCCACAACTATCCTTCGTATCACAGAGAAGCCTATGAAGATCGAAATCGTCGTTGCACCCGCCCCCGTCTCCCTGGCACAACGTGTCTCACCTGCTGATGGCGCGACCGCCGCTAACGGCGTGACAAGGTTAGAATAACTAATCTAGTTGAATCTAACGCTATTCTGACTGTGACACATGAAGGAATGGCGGTCGAGCAAGACGCGGTCGTGTCGGGAAGACCCGCAAGGAACGGCCTCAGAAGTCTGTGGCTGACCTGGATGCCGAGATGGAGGTTAGTCGTGCATCCTCCTAGGTCTTTGCATCCTCTCATGATGCTACTTTAGGATTATACTGCGAGTAACGCTCCTGCTGTGGCTGCTGCACCCGCTGCTGCTTAGTGTCTTGTATTCTGTATTCTTTTTCTTTACCCTATTGTAATATTCCACCCTCGTCTTAGCTAGTCTCAAAAACCTTTGTCCTATTACTGCTAGTACCATACCCGCCCGTCCATGTGCTGCCTCCGCCTATTGTTTCCGCAATAATCACAATTGTGTCGAGAAACAAAAGAGGTACTTTGATAAGGTTATTGTTCGTGGTCCGATAATCGTCTTGTTCTCGCACAACGACGAGCAAAGACTCATGATGCCAGCTCTGTCTCCTGCATCGAGCAAATCAACTGACAACGGGCCCCTTCTATACACTGAACGGCCCGAATGGGGAGACGTGACACCCTTGGCTCAGTACGAGGACGCTAACCCTATCGCACCCATCTTCTATTCGGCGGAATGTACGCAATCAAACGGTCTCTTCCAGCCGAGAGCGTTCAAACCTGATATTCGCTATAGACGAAGATGCAACGGATTACTTTCGCGGCATAGTGAAGATCGGGGAGAAGAGTCAGCGTGTTCTTGAACTCACAGAAACCATCATCCGATTGAATCCAGCACACTATTCTGCATGGTAATTATTCTTATAGCTTTTACTTTTGAGACGCATATTCAGACTCGTGCGCAGGCAGTATCGCTACGAGACTTTACTCGCGCTCAACGCGCCGCTCGATGTGGAGCTGAAACTGATGGACGAGCTTGCGGTTGCATTTCTCAAGACATACCAAGTGTGGCACCACCGGCGGCTTTTACTCATGCTTACGCGCAATCCTGGGCCCGAGCTCAAGT